>RJWH01003125.1:0-89165 GCA_004363575.1 Solenodon paradoxus | reverse complement strand
CAGGAACTGACTGTGAGAGCCACAGACCCAAGCGGAAGGGAGGGAAGGAGGCCCAGGGAGTATAACTGGGGCTGGAAGCTCCTTTTCTGTCACGTCCTCATGCCACCAGGTGGGCTGCAGGCTGGTGCTGAGGTGCATATTCACCTGTCTCGTGTCCCAGCGGACACAGGTCCAGCACCCAGCACACCCATCAAGGTGTCCTCACCTCTGGGGCCAGAAAAATGGTGTCAGTGCTCTCTGGCCAGTCACAGGCAAGGGCTGAGCCCCCCAGGAAGGGACCTGAGGCGGGCACCCTCCGTCCAAGGGCGAGCTCCTTGAGTGGTGCCAGCTGGCAGCCTGGGCCCACTGTCTGCCCCTCTGCTCTGTTATCTGCACCCCACATATGCCTCCCTCGCTAGCCCAGCTTGGGCTCCGGGGGCTGAGGAGGGGCACATTTCCACTGGCTTTGGGCAGCTGGCAGCGGGCACAGGCTGCCATCCCTAATCTTGGCACAGCCCAGGAGGCAGGTCCATGTCACCTGCAATGGCTCAGCAGCAGCATCAGCTGGTGTCCCCCAGGAAGTAGACATCTGGGATCCCCAACTTGAGTTCCTGCCAGGTTTGAGAGAAATCCCTAGTCTCCTGCACCCCAACTGTGCCCGAGCTGGGCGCGTAGCCCTGGTTCCTGGGGAGCAGAGACTGAGGGCCTCCCTGGGTCAGCGGTGCAGTCGGGGACCGCTGGGGACCAGCGGCTCTGTGTCCTCCGGTGCCTGGCTCGTGGTCACGGCCAGGCTCTTCATGGCCTCCCGCTGGTGCTGCTTGGCCTTGTTGTAGAGCAGGACGCCGGCCGTAACCAGGACAGTGCCGACGGCGGACAGGCTGGTGACTCTGTTGCCGAAAATGATGACACTAAGCCAAATGGACAGGGCGTGCTTCACTGTGCTGGCGACGCTGCAACAGAGGGCGCAGGCTGTGGGCACAGGCTCGGGGCGCCAGGCTGGGGGCGCAGGCTCAGGGTGCAGGCGCTGGCGGGGCTGCACCCCAGTTCCCGCACCTTCTCGGGAAGATGGGCAGCGGAGAGGTGGCCGTGAACAGCCACACTCTGGCCTCAAAGCCGTCACCACGCGTCTCTGCCTCACCCTTTTCCCAAGAACCTTACCTTTTGCTCCCTGGGCAAGAGGCCCGCCCCACCTGCGGCCTCACCGTGCCCGGGGGACGCACAGACCAGCCACACGGGCTCTGGGTGGTGTCTGTGCACTTTCAGTTTGGTTTTTGCATGTTTCTGCCCTTTCCAAAGTCTCTACTGACTAAAACGTGCTCTTTCATAACAAAAAACAAAGCAAAAAAGGGCTACTGGCTTGAAAGAGAACTGGTTTCCTGTTTTTGTCTTTTTACGAACTGTCATCAATGATCAGTGAAAAACGAAGTTTCACGAATATCTGCAAAGAATCCCTGACCCCAAACAGGAACCAAAGCATGTGGCAGAGACAGTGAGGCGCTTCAGAGGGACTCACGGGTCCGGCCCCTCTGGCACCGCAGACACGGGGGCAGGGGCGTCGTGTCCGGGGCAGGCGGCGCTCTGCCGCAGGTGCGCTCGGTCACCTGAGGGGGCTCAGCTGTCTTCACTTGTGGAGCAGTCCCAGGCCTACAGGACGAATACACGACGGGACGTGGCCAAGCCGTCAACACCGCTGCGTGGACGCCAGCCTGGCGAGTGACGCTCCTACCTGTCTACTGCTGGGCTGCCCGTCTGCTGTGCCTCCCGCCGCCCCAGTCAGAGAAGTGGGACACGTGGACAGCAGGCCCCAACAAGGCCTGGGCTGCGGCGGCCAGTCTGGGAGGGCTGCGCCGGTCGCCATTCACGTTTAAACGGATCAAACTGAGATGAAAGTCACAAACCGGGTCCCCTGCATCGCAGCCCTCAGGTGCCCAGTACGCTGGGCGCACAGAAGCAGGGGGTCCGTCCCTGTGCCATCCTAGCGGCTGCATTGGCTCAAAGTGTGGCGGACACTTCCTCTTCCCACGTGCAGATTCCCGGGGCATTTTCCACGCGTCTCTCCCCACACGCTAGACGCTCTGCATTTCGACAGCGAGTGGCCTGGCATGACGCGGGGCCACGGCCCAAGACGGTTCGGGAAGACCGCGCCTCCAGGGCCCCTGTGCAAGTCGCCCAGGTGCCTGGGCGGGCGCTCACTGTGCTCACCTGAAGGTCACCGGAGAGATCTTCCCCATGAGCGCGTACGCCGTGACGCTCTGCAGGTGGAACAGGAGGCCATCGGCCAGCAGCAGCAGCACCAGGTCCTGATTGTATGTGATGCTCCTTCCGCTCCTCCCGGCCAGTGGCAGGTCCTGTGTCAGAAGAGACGGCTCTGTGGGGCCTAGTCACCCCGAGACGCCCGTGTTCAGGGAAGGGCTGGCGCGGGGCCTTCTGGGTGGCACCCAGCCGCGCTTACAGTTTAAACCAGTGAACCTGTGGTTAACAAGCACAGACAGACAACGGGCACGTGCAGTCTCACCACAGGTGCCCTCGCCCGTGCGGGAGGCCCCTCACAAAAGCAGAAGATAACGCGTGTGCGGGAGGCGGGGGGCTGGAGCCACAGGCAGCACCGCAGGGATGGAAGGCCTGCCACCACGGCGCACCCTGGTGGCCTCGGAGGAAGCCACCGGACAGTCCACACACATCCCAAGGACCCAGGTTCAAGACCCGGGCCCGGGCAACAGCCAGGATGAACAATTTAGCACGTAATGTGCTTCTTCCTCCTCTCTCTTCCTGCCCGCCTCTGTCTACTCGCCTTTATTCCTGCCTTCACTTTCCTTCAAAAGGAAGAAGACGTGCAGCCGCAAAAAGACACGCGTGCACGACGACATGCAGAGCCGCCGTGGGCTGTGCCCTCTTCTGGGGTCGGCCCGGGGGCCACACAGGCTGCACGCTGGGTTCTCACATGTACGTGACCCATGGTGGCCAAAGTGGAGCCACTGAACATGTACACAGGGGACATGACACAGCCCTGAGAAGAGAGGAGACCCTGTCATCTGAGTCCACACAGAGGGATCTAGAGGGGACGATGCTGAGCAAAACAAGTCAAAAGGAGAAAGACAGGGACCGGATGTCTCACTCACAGGTGGACTGTGAGCAGACAAAACAGAGGAGCCGAGGAAATGTGACCAAACCTGGAACATTTGCAACAGAACTGAGGTGACCAGCAGGGAATGGGGGGCGGGTGGGGGCACATGGTGGGGAGCCCCCTGGATGCTGGGGAAGACACTGGTGACGCGGGGAGGGCAGGCGTGTTGACAGATCTGAGGAGTGGGGAACCTACACACAGGAAATTACTTTAATGTGTAGAATAATTACTACAATAAAAATATTTAATTCTAAAAATAAATATTAAAAAAAATTTACAACAAAAGAAGTGGAACCACCATGTCCCCCGACAGTTGACAGGCACACACACAGTCTGGTCACACAGTATCGTTCAGCCGTGACCCTGCTGCCCCACGGTGGACCTGAGGACAAGGCGCCGGGGAAGGCCTGGCACAGGCCCTGCTGTGTGACCACCCATGTGTGACCCAGGTCCTCGACTCAGAAGTGGGGACAGGCGGGTGATGGCGTTCAGAACACAGCTCCTCAGATGCGCCATTTGGCCTAAGAATTCCTTTGAGCTGCAGGCACTTAGAAGCTGGGCCGAGCCCCTTCCTCCTGCTCCAGGAGGGCCCCCCCTCACCAGATGGAGTCGCTCAGAGCCACCCGGGGACCAGCACGGAAAGACACGCTTGGCTCTGGCGTTTGTCACCCTGTCCAAGGAGCCCCATGTCACTAGTGCCAATTTGTCCAGGTCCCACCAGAGGCCCCAGGGGGACCAGAAGTCCTGTCTGCCCCATGAGGGCGAAGGGCTCTAGGGGACTCAGCTTCCCCGGAGCCGAAGCAAGTCCTGGGACGGTGGCGGCGGCCGCAGGAGACGCGCACTTGGAAACAACGGGGAGGTGGCGCGTCCAGGCCACCCCACTCATGAGAGCTCTCAGAAACGGGCGCGCAGTGAGCACTGCGATGCCCGGCGCGCGTCTGGGAGGTGCGCCGGTGAAGGTGGCACAAGCCCCAGCGCCAGTGAGAGGTCCGGCGGGCAGGACGGACGGCCGCCCGGGTGAAGGGAGCGCGCGCTCAGTCACACGTGCGCCGGGACTGGCTGGGCAGCGGCCCCTGTGCCGCTGTCCCGCGTGGCTGTCCGGGGACACCGCTATTTTTAGGAAGCTACTAAGTGATGAAGCCTGAAAGCCCCACAGCAGAAGGTCACAACTGCCACAGCTCAGCCGGGTTTGCGTCCATGCTCCCTCCCTCGGGGGGCACAGCCACACCCCGAGCTGGCCCAGAACAGGAGCAGCAGCGCTCAGCCTGCTCCCGGCACCCGCCCGGCACCCGCCCGGCACCCGCGGCGCGGCCGAGACTCACCATGAAGAACAGCCAGGCGGGGACCAGCATGGCCACGGCCGCGGCGCTGGTGTAGAACTGCAGTTCCGCGGCCCTGCGGGCGGGCGACAGAAGGCGCCCACCTCGGTGTTCAGGCCGCGTCTCCCCGCGGGGACGCTTAAGCAGCCCCACTGGGGACAGCCCGCCCGCCCAGAGGCAGCCAAGGGCAGGGCTCTTTCTTCCGGGCTAGAAAGAGGCCAGCTGTGCCGCAGGGGCGGGCGGCGGGCGCTCAGCCCCTCTCGTGTGGGAGCCCGCTGGGGCCTCGGCTGGACGGACAGACGTGATACTTACGAGAACCTGTACTTGTCCCCGCTGAGGAGCTTTTTTGAGAAAACGTTTTGCAAACTAGAATAAAGAACAAAGGGTTACCTGTGGACACAGGAAGCCGGTGCGGAGCCTCGAACACCAGGCCTCCCAGTGGGCGCAGCGCCGGGCGGACCCTGCAGGGCGCCGACTCGCACCGCTCACGAGGGGCTGTCCCCTCAGATGGGACACCTGGCACCCGGCCTGGCACGGCCCCCAGAGCTCCTGTACCGCAGCGACGGCACCACCACACAGGGCCGGCGAGCAGAATGCAGTTTCAGTGCAAGGAAACCCCGGCCGACACAGCCCCTCAAGGCCCGACACGGGGAGACACCTCGCCCACAGGCGCCCGCGTCAGTGATGCTGCGGTTGGGATGAGGTGGATGCTTTGTTCTGGTGGAGCCCAGACAGATGGGGAACTGAGGCGGGCGGGGCATCGTCTTACAAACTCGCTGCAGATGGCACAGTGCCGGCCACGTAAAGCCCAAGGACCCAGGTTCAAGTCCTGGGCCCGGGTGGGAAACAGAAATTAATTTTAAAAAGAGCCTTCCCCAGAGTTGGGCTTCATCTCCCTAAAGGATAGGCTGGAACCAGAAGAGACTCAGACCCCTGCAGATGTGGGTCCATCTTAGGACGCTGAGCTGTGGGCTGGCGGGTCAGGCTGTAAGACGCCCGGCTCTGGGAGGCATGGTCCACGTGGGTGACCATAGCAGCACACGGCTGAACGCGAGACATGATGCTCACAATGGCTCTTTAGTCCACATACTGCCCAGCCTCCAGATGAGCCCTTGATTTTAGCGGGGATGTAAGACACACATCGGGTAATGTGCCCTCATTTCCAGAAACGGGAGAAACCTGGAAGCAAGTAGTCACGCTGAATGGAGTGCGTGTGGGCCTCAACCAGGGCCTGCTGCCCTCCTCCCAAACAGGAGCCTGCTGGCCACACCTGTCCTCCCACCGGCCTCCTGCCTGTGCGCCCACTGTCTCCGACCTGTGCTCCGCACCTCCGGCGGGGCTCCTCGCCCCATGTCCTCTGGGCACTGGTGATGTCAGGACCTAGATCGGCCACCAGCCAGGGGAGGGGCTGCACTGAACTAGGAACTCGAGCGTGGCCTCTGTCCCCGCGTGCCGCTCCGCGGCCCCTTCCCGGGCGGTGCTGCCCCAAACAGCTCAGCACGGGCAGCCTCCGGCCTGTGACCAAGACCACCCGGGGTCAAACTGCAGTTTCTTTCTGAGAACAGGTTACGTGACTGCGGTGCTCGTTTCACACCCAGAGAAGGCCACGCCTGCTGCCGGCCACAGAGTGACAGGATGCCGTGGCTCACCCAGACTCACGCCACCTCGGGGCAAGACAGCACTGTGTGTGCTCAGGGGCCCTGCCCGCCACTCACCAGTCCATGATGTTGGTGGATAAGGCGGCTGAAAAGCCCAGGACGTTGAAGCTGATCTCAGAGGCTGTGCACAGCGCCAGTCCACCCATGACCGGGATGAGGGAGAGGCTGACCAGCAACCCTGGAAGGGACGAGCACACAAGAAACCGCTGGACCCTGGCTCCGCAGGCGCTCTGCGACGCGCCTGACAAAGCTTACGGGCGTCACGCCCATCGGTCTCTGCACTGGAGGGGACACACGGCAAGCGCGGCTCCATCTGCAAGCACCCCGCCACCCAAGCAGCCAGAGACCGTCCCCCGTCACTGGGCCCCGCACCCTGTGCTCAGAAGGTGGTCTCCTGGTACCGGGGCCGACTGCCCGCTTGCAGAGCGAGCAGGCTGTCTGGTGTGGGCTCGGGCGAGCCTACGAGGGAAAACCGGGCGGGGGTCCCCACCCCCACCCCCACCGCGCTGGCCTCATCCGCTGCTTCATTCTGAAACCCAGCACACACCTCACCGGCTGGGGCAGGGCCAGCGCTGGCTCCAGAGCAGGCCCCGGCCCTGCCTGACAGCACAGCCCACCCTCATTCACATCAAAGTACAGGGTGGACGGCAGGTCAGCCCTGGTGTCCAGCAAATGGAACAGGTCTCCCAGGAGCTGTGTGGCTGTCCCAGAGGTCCCACCCGTCACAGGCCGGTGCTGTCCAACCAGAGCCCGCAGGCCTGCTGTGCACCCCTCCATCTCTGCACTGGCCTCTCCTGGGGCGGGTCTGGACGCTGCTGCCACCAGCGGGCAGCAGGTCTGAGAGCTCGGGGCGAGCCGGAAGATGACCTGCCCCGACCCGCCAAGGACAGGCCCCTGCAGTTCAGGAGCGGCAAGCGCTGCACCTGCCAGGTCCGGGCTGGGGCCGCTGCGCCCTCTGGTGCCAAGACAGCTCTGCCGGGTGTGACGGCCCTGCTCCGGAGCCCCGAGGCCTCTGCGCTGCTGTGCGCGGGCCCCACTCTGGTGACTCAAGGTCTGAGACCTCAGGCCCCGGGGTGCTGGCAACTTGACATCTTCCCACGCCTCCCCACAGCTTCCCACCGACTCTGAGGGGCGCTTTCTGCCCGCTCTCGGCAAGAAGCTGCTGGCCGCAGGCTGACCCGCCACACGGAAGCCCAAGCGTCCCCCCAGCGACTCCTGCCCGGCTCGGCGCTCGGCCGGACGCGGAACCGGGTGCCTGTCCCGTGAAGCTTCCGATCCTGATTCTGAGGAAATGCTTTTACAGTTCGATTGGTTTCGTTTTGCCGTCACCTGAAACCGTGCACGGCTCCAAGGGCCCAGCCGGAGGCGGCCAGCCCACCCCGGCCCCACGCTCCACCAGCAGGCCTTCCTTTAAGACCACAACCCCCGCGTGCTTGTGGAGCAGCCGTTGGGTCAGTCGCCTCTGAAGGAGCAGACCACACACCCCTGGGTTCGAGTCCCAGGTGCTGGGGAGAAATAACCAGTGTGAACTAAATAAAAATAAAATGAAATCCTCCTTCCTCCTCTCTGCCTGCCTGTCTGCTTGCCTTCATTCCTGCCTCACCTTTCCTTCTTTTTAAAAAAAACGACCTCATTCTCCTATGAACCGAAGGGACGCGTGGTGCCTCCCCACCTACCACCCAGGGCCTCACGCACCCCTGCGCTCGCCGCGGGAAACGCCCAGACGGGGGTCTAAGCCGCAGCGGGAAATGCTGGCCTGAGTTGGGGGTCGAGGGGGAGCCGGGGAGGGCAAGCTGAGTGGGGCAGCCGTGAGTGCGGGTGAGGGACAGGGCAGGAGGGCACAGGTGAGCCAGGCCGGAGGGGGCCACTCACCCGTGTGCTCCCCCAGGATCATCCGGGACATGATCACCGTGAAGATGGGGGCGGAGCTCTTCACCGTCTCAGCAAACGACACGGCCACGTTCTTCAGGCTGACCAGGCCCAGGACCACTGTCGCAAACCTGCAAACGGGGAGACTGTGGCCAAAGCGCGATCGTGCAGCACAGCGTGGACCCCGGCGGCTGCCCACTGTCCTCCCTCGGGCTCACATCCCAGGCAGACCTGTCGCTCCTGTCCCCGAGGGCCACCAGGGAGGACACACAGGCCCTCCACCTAGCGGCACGCTGGTTTCAAGGCTCTGCCAGGCGCCCCGGGCCACTGTGCGCCGGGGGCCCGGAGGCCCGAGCCCACCTAAGAGCAGCCTCGGCGCTGGCCTCCCGCCGTGACAGAGTCCCACACATGCCAAGGGTGGACACTGCAGCCCCTGGTGGGAGCGGTACCTCATCAGGCCCACAAACAGCATGGTCATGATGAAGTTGGGTGGGAAAGAGAGCCGGGCTTTGTGCTGATACAAACAGCAGGGGACAAATATCTTAACACATCCAATCAACGTGGTGGACAGCATTTGCACCGCGCCTGCGAGGGGCCAGGAAAGCATCGTAAGGATCATTTCCTCTCCTCACGCACAGGAGACAGACCTCTGCCCACGTCCCAAAGGTGCAGCCCCTCCCCGCCCATCGCTCGCCGCTCCCCACGGATGAATGACGGACGGACGGACGGACGGACGGACGAACGGACGGACGCTGTCAAGCCACCCGCAGGCCCCACCCCGAGGGCGGGCAGGCTCACCAAGAGTGCTGGGCTCGCCCTCCAGCAGGGACAGGATGTGCTTGTTGAGGAAGAGGGTGCAGAAGCTGAGCGAGAACCACAGGCCGAGGAGCAGCAGAGCCTGCGTGCTCCACAGGCCCGGGCCCGACTCGAGGACCGTGGTCTCCGTGATGGTGATGGTCAGCTCGCCGTCCTCAGGCCCGCCATCACTCTGGGCCAGGGCCATCTTCTCGCTCCGATGGCCGAAGAGCGAGGCCCAGAGCAGAGCAGGCTTGGCCGGGGGCTTCTCCTCGGGCCCGGGGCCGCGGTCCCCCCGTGCGGGCGGCGCTGGGGATGACATGCGGAGGCCCAAGCGGAGCGGGGAGCGGGGTGCAGGGGGCACACGGGCTGCGACGTGCAGAAAGGAAACCCGTGGCTTGTTTGAGCATTTTGAAGTCTGCCAGCTTTCCTCGCCAACTTAAAATGACTTTTGAAATGAAAATGTGGAACTTACACCCTATTTTCTCGTTGCTGTGCCTGTCTGCCACCTGCAGGGACAACCCCGCTCCCCTAACTAGTGAGATCAGACCTGCAGCGCCCCCGCGCCTGGCCAGTGCAGCCTCTGCTCCCTGCCGGGACACCCCAGCTCTGCCTGCACCCGCAGGTCTGCCCTCCGCCTTGCTCTCTCCAGTGCCCTCAGCTAATGTTTTCGTCGAGCAAGCAGGCAGGAGTGAAGGCAGGGAGGCAGCAGGAAGCAAGAGAAGAGGAGGGGACTTTTATTTCTTGAGTCGTTTGTAATGGCTGTTCCTCCTGGCCTGGGTCACGAGCTCAGGTCCTTGGGCTTTACGAGGACCGTTGAGAGCTGCCGATTAACACCTGCGCTGCCCGCTGCGCCCACGGGTTTTAAATGCCTGACGCGGCCTTGTGGGAGTGTCGGTCTGCCAGCCTCGGGACACGGAGCTTCCACCTGCCTCCGGGGCTCGCACTCCAGCCACTGCTTTTCAAACACAGCTGTTTTGCTCGGCCAGTCTCAAAGCGGCCCGTGTCTCTCACCGTCTTGTTCTCTCCTGCCCTGACCCTGTCGTACTCTTCATGGGCCCTGGGAGCTGGTTACGGAGGCCTGAGGGCACGAGCCTCGTCCACTCCGGTGAGCTGACAACTGCGCCAGGCGTCTGGGCACGGGGGGCACGGGGTAGGGCTGCGCGTCCCGGGCCGGGTACTCCCAGTCTCCGGGCGCCTCTACACTGGTCTGGGTTTGCACTGCCAGGCGCTGCAGGGTGTCACCAGCCCAGGACCAAGTTGCACCCTTGGAGACAACCCACGGCGCTCGGCGGCCCTGGCGGCGGGACCCACCTTCTTCGGGCTACGGGGCCATCTTTCAGGGGTCTCAGGACATGTCTGCTCTGCCCACGAGACACCCACGTCCCTCCCCGGGGACATGCGCACCCTGTAGGCACCTGGATTTCCCCCTCCCTGTGCCCACCTCGGGGGCCCTTCGTTTCCACGGCTCAGCCAGCCGCCTACAACACGGGAGTTCCTCTTGGTTCAGATTTATCTGCAGCTCTGGCTTTGTGGGTGGAGGTGCAGGCCGGCACAGCGCCGCGGGCAGCAAGGTGGCAAGTGCTCGACAGGTGAGCACCCATGAGCCCTGGGCTCAGGCACAGACCAGGCAAAGCCCAAGGACAGGGCTCATAACCGGGTAGGCGCCAACCACAAAAGATAGATAAATAAAGATTTTAACAGGGCTCTTCCTCCCCTGTCCTTCAAGAAAAGGAAGAGAGGTGCGGCCTGGTGGCTCCGCTGTTAAGTCTGCGGCTCCAGCGTAGCCCACGTGAAGTGGACTCAAGCTTGTGAGCCGCGCAGCGACCACCAGATAAACAAAAATGCTTGTTTTGTCTCTTCCTGCCCCTTTTAAAAAGGCCAGGCCCCAAGGAGCCGACACCACAGGCCTGTGGGACAGCGGGCGCCAGGCAGGGCAGACATAGGCCTCGCGAGTGGGCCGAGGCCTGTTCGCCAAACCCGCACGCCGGGGCACTCGCGCGACGTGACAGCAGTGCAGCCGAAGCAGCCCACCGACAGCTGAGTGACGCGCTGTCTCCACGTGGGCGCCCACCGAGCCGTCGAGGACACGCACCGTCCACTGCCGGCCCGAGGCTAGGGTCTCGGCAAGGACAGCTGCTTCAGGAGCAGCGCCGGCCCTCGGCACGGACGGGGTGTCACACGGGGGTGTCACACGGGGGAGCTGCAGGAGCAGAGCGGTCAGGCCCTGTGCTCAGGGGTCCTACTCACCCCAGTCCGAGGCTCTGCCAGGTCACTGCTGCCTTTGCGACAGAGCACATGTGTTTCCACAGCCTGCTCCTCCTTAGTTCCCTGATTCATGTCATCGTCAGCGAGAAGTAATTCGTGTCCTGCCAAAGGCCGAAGGTCGCCGTTTCCGATCTGACAGGGAGAAGCTGATTTTCAGAGTAAACAGCCGACCTCGCCCGAGTCTGTCTGGCCGCGCGTGGAGTGGGCTGGACATGGGTGCCCCCCAAGGAGGACTGGCAGCTCCAGGTCCCCCGTGATAACATCTGAATGATCTCCCTCCATAGCACAGATGACAAAAACTAAATTTAACCTTTTCCCCGCAGTGGGAATAGGTGACCAGTGAGCCTTTGCTAGGTCAGGGCCGGGTGCTAAGCTCTCTCCTGCCCGGAGCGGTGCGCGACGTGAGACCGTCTACTGGATGTGGTCCGTGACCTCCTGCAGCCCCGGTGCCAACTTTGGGACGTACCCGTGCTGCACGGAACCCGGGGCCAGACGCGGCTACTGTCACCGCACCCTGCAGCGAGGGCTCAGGGCAGGTGGAGGGTGTCCGGACTCCAAACAGGAGAAAAGCCATTTTGCTGCAGTGTCTTGAGACCCATTTAGCTGGAGGTCAAAGAGTAAGGATGCCAGTGGCCTGCACCCTGGCAGCCCTGAAGTCCAGGACCCGCGCCCTGCGGTTAGGAATCTGTCCTGGAGGAGTCACGGTTAGGTCTGCCTTCTCCGATCAAGAGTGCTGTCCACATGGGTTCCAGGGTCCCCGGTTTGGGTCCCGGGGTCAGGGGAGCAGCCAGGACGAACAACTAAATCAAAATGAAAGTATGTCTTCCCTCTCTTCCTGCCTGCGCCTCTCCTTAAAAAACACAAAGGCAGAATCTGTTCTAGATGCACCCATGCGGCTCAGCGAGTTAAAGCGGTTAAGGCCAAGGACCCGGGTCCAGCCCCGGCTGGGCAGGGGCGGGGACATGAATGTCTGCTCTAAATTAAACAACTCAAGATGCCCTCGCCACCTGGGGAGACAATTTGGGCCCAAATTGTCAGCAGAGCAGTGCAGACAAAATGTACCAGAAGTCTACAGCGGTCACGCTCTGCAGCCCCGGGTTCCCACGAAGGCCCAGGCTGGTAAGAGGGGTGTCCACACGGCCTTGCTGAGAAACTGGACTGCATCCGAGCGTCCAGTCTGGGGCGGGTCACACTGGAGCCCGTGCACCCCAACGGGACACACCGTCGCCCCAGGCTTTGACAACTCTGTTCGGGACCTGGGCAGACGTGGGGCCTGCGCACCAACATCCTAAGGTCTCCCAGCTGTTAGGCGCTGCTCCCACGGACTCATCTGCTTTCATGTGTCACCTGCATATTTACCTCTTCCTGGTGCTGCGCGCTGACCCACTGAACAAAGATTTGCCGAAATCACAGTGCTTCCCCGCACAGCGGCAGCGAGCTGTGTCCAAGGCGCCGGCCCACTGCGGCGGGGAGTTACCTGGACCCAAGTCACCGACGGATGACAGGCACCGGCGCGGGCGGACCCGGGCGGGACCTGCTGCGGGAGGGGCCTCCAGGGCCCCGGAGCCGCTGGCGGAAGTGACGCACCCTCCGTTCCCGGGCCGGGGTGTCCGGACACCGCCTCTAGGGTCTCACTGCTGGGCGACAGCGCCCCCGCGGCGACGCTTGTCACGGCCGGGCAGTACCACCGCTGAGCAGGAGAGGGTGAGCGCCTGGCAACGGCGCCCCCGCGGCGACACTTGTCACGCCCGGGCAGTACCACTGTGGAGTAGGATGGGGTGGTCGGGACAGTTTAACTGCTTGGGGTAAACCAGTCTGCAGAGGTGCTGGCCTCTCTAGACCCTCGAGTTTTGATTCCGAGGGACAATCTCGTCCAAACCGGCCTACGAAGGGCATTTGGCTGACAAAATAGAGCAGCGAAGCCAATCAGAACTCCCTGTGGCTGTCCGCCCGTGTGGTCCTGCTGGCCTTCCTGCTGCCCACCTCCCTTCACGTTTTCAGGAGTGAGATTAGGGTTCTTCTCAAGGATGACCCTTGTGTTATGTTCTAACTTATTTTTCTTTGCGTTTTAAACTTAATTAGGATTCTCCTTCAGAGCCTGGCCGGAGGGCCAGTGAGTGGAGATGCTATTGGCCTGTCCAAGGTCCGGGCCTTTCCCAGGACTGTCCCGGGGCCCGGACCTGAAGAAGCAAAATATGAAAGGAAGCAGCAAAAGTGAAGTGCACATGCGTGCCCGAATCAGCACCATCTTCGTGGGCCCCAAACTGAGGCCACAGGCCCCCCACACCTGAAAAATGTTCAGGGCAGCTGTCCTGCTTTGCACAATCCCGAGATGTCTGACTGCCCGCAGGCCTGGTTGCTGAGCTCTTCGTAGCCAAATCACACTTTCAGCAGCATATTCATAAAAACTCAGCACTTGTATAGCTGACTCTTTCTGCGGTTGATTGGGGTGGCACATTTTAAGTATTTTGAAAGGCCGTCAGGGGAGCCCGAGCACCTTTTCCCAGGGGCAGGCAGGGCTCCCGGGCGACGAGGCCCAGCTCCCCGCACCCCCAATCTGCAGTCTGCGCTTGATGAAGACACACTGCTCGCCGGGCCGTCACTGTGTTTGCTGGCGTTTCCGCTCCAAGAATGAGAATTTGGAGGTGAAGGAGCAGACCGACGGGGGTCCTAGAAGGCTGGTCAGCTCTCACTGTGCCTCATAGCCTCTGCTCGTCCGCGCCTGCGCCTCCAGCCCGAAGCCTGCCGGGAGCCCTGCCCTCAGCAGCCCCCGCGCTGTGCACCCGCCTCTGCCAAGCTCCCAGCAACTGTGTCCTAGAGGTGTGGCTGGTGGTGAAGAGTGACCTCTCAGAAGGGGCTGTGCTGTCCCTTTGAGTCCCTCCTGAGCCCTCGGTGCCCTCTGTCCACCTCTTCTCACTAGGCTGTCCCTTTCCGGGCCAACTTCCGAGGGAACAGCAGACAGCGGGGCGGTGTGTGCTGGCCCAGGTGTCCAGAGCAGGTGGGGAAAGAGGTGCCCACTGAGTGCCCCTGGGTCCATTGCCAGTGTCACCAGGAAGTGTGGACCAGCAGGGCGTCCCTGCCCTTGCCCAGCCCCTGCTGCCCCTGCTAGGCCCCCTTTTGCTCTGAGGCCTGCAGAGCCTCTGCACCCTCTTCACCCTCCAGGCCCAGGCACTGTCCTGCTGCCCTGGACCAGGCTGATGGGGACGGACTTGGGGAATCCCGCCTCACCCCAGTACACAGCCCACTGGGCAGGAGCGAGCAGACCGTGATATTTCAGGGTGGCGGCTCGAGGTGGGGCATGTGCCCCGCTGGCCCCCCTGATCTGACCCTGCAAGTGGAGGCGCCTCACCCCTCCCTGCCCTTGGGAGGTGTATGTTCCCGCCTCCCTCCCCCTGGAAGCAGCCCTAGGACACGGGCTTGGGACCACTGACTCGGCCAAGGCCTCTTTGCAACCTTTAAGATTTGGGAAGCGGGGATCTATTCTCCCTGCAGCCCCCCGACAAACCTCTTAAGGAGGGTTCCCCACTTACTAAACCAGTCTGGAGTGCTGCCTCTTTCTCTGGGCTCTCTGGTGTCCACCACAGGGGCTGAGTGGCTCTTTACACCCAGTGGGGGGACAGCCTCCACGGGGGACAGGCCCAGGGATCCCCACCCAGCCAGGCCTGCCATCGAGTGGGGGTTGAGGTGGGGTCTTGCTGGTCTGACTGCACTGGATCCCAGCCTGGCCAGCTCTGGACCCTAAGGGTGCACACGGGACACGAGGAGGGTGGGGCAGGTCCAGTGGCCTGTTTCCTCTCGTGAGTGGGAGCGGACCTTGTTCATCCCTGGGCCCTGGAGTGCAGAGGCCTCCTGTCACAGAAAATGTAGCGTCCCAGTCCAGGGTGGCCGAGGACACTGTTGGACTCGCCTCCGGGTCTCGTGGCCAGGACCCGCTGATACTCGTGGCCTGTCATCCTGGTGGCACTGGAGCCAGCTGTCCCCAAGGTGCCAGTGCCCGGTCAGTCTGGATGGCCTCACCGGGGCAGCCTCTGCCTCTCCCAGAGCCCTTGCCCGGATCCCCGCACCCACATCCCCAGTGGGAGCAAGTCTGGGGGAACAGCCCCCCAGAAGCAAGGGCTCAGGCCCTGCTGGCTGCCCTGAGCACCCACACCATGCCGTGGGGTGACCTCCACCTTAGACTGGCTCCCTCCTCACCCCCATAACCTTGGAGGCACCAGCAGCCTCTGAACTCTGCGGGGGCTCAGATGAGGGCGCCTCTGATACTTGTGCCCCGGAGACGAGAGTCGAGGTGGGAGTAGCTCTGTGTCTGGGAAGCACCTGGGCACGAGGGGCAGTGCTGGCCTCAGTGCCCCCAGGAAGCAGGCAGGACAAGAGCAGGCTGGTGGCAGGGGTGCCGACTCACCTGTCCCGTGCTTCTGGGAAGGGCTCCACTTGGCTGTGTCCGGCTGGGCCGACAGGCCGCCCAGGGAGCATGCGCGCCCTGCAGGAGGCCCAGCAGAGCCCAGTCTTTGGTCTTCCGGTCTTCAGAGGCTGCCCTGCGCCAAGGCTCAGCGCCCACTGCAGCACCACCCACTCTGCCGGGACCCAGAGCAGGAGACCGGCTTCCGGCCCAGTCGAAGTCCTGAGAACACCAGGCCCCCACCGCGTGGCTAGGGGTCACCTGTGCTCACTGCTGTGGACGGGGCAGGATGCCAGCTCCCCACCCCGCACTCCTAGATGCAGAAGGCCCTCCCAGTGGGTCACTGTTGTAAGGGCTGCCTGGAGACAGCCAGACTGCCCTGACCTGCAGGTGGGCCCCTCTGGGGGCGCTTTCAGCAACAGGGCACCCCTTTGGGGAGATGGCCTGGGCAGCAGGCCCGCCTCTTTCCTGGGCGCTGAGGGCTCCCACGGCTGGCATTTCTGTGTTGGTAAGTCATCACTCAACCACCCAACTGCTAAACAAGTCTGTTTATTGAAAGAATCTGAAAATAGTGATAAGGCTTTTCAAAGTTTAACAAAGTTTCAGGATATTAACGATAAGAAACATTAAGAATTTACTTCAAAAATCCAGATTTCTAGATCATTCCAACATCATGCTGCTTCAGGAATGGTTAGCGCTCGCTTGTTCAAACAGTGAGGAATTGCGAAGTCACTCTCCCTGGTTCCACACGCCCGGCCAGCTCCGGGGTGCCGCGCAGGACGGGCACCGGGACGGGCGCCGCGGACAAGAGGGCCTGCCCCGCGGCGCACGGGCTCGCACCTCCTGCAGCCCCTGCGGCCTGAGCAAGCCCGGGACCGCAGGGAGGCGCACGGATGGGTGCGCACCCCGCCACTCTCCTCGGACCTCCAGGCCGCCCTGCGGTCCCGGCAGACGCGGCGCTCGAGCGCCACCCGCTGCTGCGGGCCACATGCCGGAGTGGTCCCACACGGCGCTGGACTCGTAAACGTGGGCACAGGTCCTGCCCTGCCTCCCCAGTGGACAGGGAAGCCTGCACGTGAGCACTCTGGAGAGTGTAGAAGAGCCTTGGAAAGTACAGAGTTCAAATCTCCCCAGACGTGCGGAGGAATGTGTGGTCTGACCTCTCGCCCAGGAGAGGGGCGCCCGGCACTGGCCACCAACGCCAAACTGCTCAGTGTGGGTCCCTGCAGGTCCCCGAGGCCTGAGGGGAGAGGACCAGGGCCAAGGGGAGGAGAGTGGCCGCTGCTAAAGGACTTCTGGCTATGAGACATTCATTTCACACCCAAGGGCAGACGGCTACACTCTGACCCCTCGGAGCTTCGGCGCCCGCGTCTACTTACTGAAGGCTTCCTGGCAGGGCCCAGAGAGCCCGGCCTGCCGGGAGTGCCCTCGGACCCTCTACAATGTGCCGCTGACCTCGCAGCTCTGCTGCCACCTCTCAGCTCGCTTAGAAATGCAAAAGAGTCGGATCTAAAATGTTAAAAATGGCTGAGCTGGTGGGCAAAAGGCAGCCAGCCCCCCTGGTCACAGGCACACGCGGCTGCTGAGATCGCCGTGTCCATGGCTGTTCCCAAGGGCAGGTGGGAAGGAGGCAGAGGAAAAGGGAGCCGTGGAGAGGCCGCAGGGCGGCAAGCTAGCTCTCCTCTTCGCCCTCCTCCTTCTCCTGCTCGGCCCCCTCCTCCTCCTCCTCCTCCTCCTCCTCTGTGAAGTGGGTTTGCTTCTTCCGCACGTTCCAGTGCAGACACTGGGCCAGGCTCTCGAACCAGTCGCTCACAGGGTCTCGGAAGCAGATGGAAGGTAGCGGGTAGCAAGAGGTAGTGATGCTGATGCTGCCACCACAAGAGAGGCGCGCCGGTGAGCTCCAGGCCTCCCCAGGGCAAGTCCCTGCGCCCTCCCAACACGGCTGACGCCCAGCACAAAGGGACCCTCCAGGTTCTGCCTGGGCTGCAGGTCACCTACCTGTCTCCATGGCGGATCTCCTGACGCTTTCGCCCATCAAAGGACACCCAGGCGGTGTTCCTTGCTTCCGGGGACAGCGTGATCTGTAGGAAGGGTGGTCCTGACCTCGTGCAGCCTGCTCCAGGCCAGCACTTGGCTTAGGGGTTTAGAAAGCTTTTTTTAAAGAAAGTTGAAATATCTTTTCTTTTGAAAACTGTCCGGCTGGAAGTTTCATGAAGCTACTGACAATGCTGCTCTTTCACATCTGCAGCAGCAGAGAACCCAGTGTCTGACATGATATACGTAAAGTCAGTTTTGAAAAAGGGAAAAAGTATCTAGGAATGCATAGGAAGAAGGGGGTATAATCAATCTGCTCTTACGTCAAGGATTTCCCAAAATATTCATTATTTCACTGGCTAGAAGTTTTAGCACGAAAGACACGGACGCTCCCGCATCTGCGAGCCACCCAGCGCAGGGCCACACCAGTCTTCTCTGTATCGTCCACCCAGTGCCTGTGCTGCTGAAGCCCACGGCGGGCAGCTCCGACACCCAGCCCCCAGGCCCGCCCTCGCCTGACCGGTCACGGGCACGGGGCCCGCTTCCCTGGGCCATAGCAGGGCAGGGCGGGCAGGACGTGGCGCCAGGCTCATGGGCCGGGCTGGATGGTGCGTCGTCTGCTGGGCAGTGGAGGACCCCAGGCCCTGCCCCAGAGGGCGCAGCCAGGAGGAGCCTCGAGAGCCCCCTCAGCACCGGGCCCGCTCCGGTGCTGCAGCCCTGGGGCCCTGTCGGCGCCGCCCCGGGGGGGATGGAGCCCACTCGGGTGGAGCAGTGTCGCCCAGTCAGGACACAGGGCCGGGGGGGCCCCGGAGGCGCCCGAGCACGGAGCGCTGACCTTCAGCTCGACCCCGGCAGGGACCACGATGGGCCGGAACGACAGCGAGTGGGGGCAGATGGGCGTGATCATGATCGCCGGCACGTTCGGGTGGACCATGGAGGCGCCGGCTGCAGCTGCGTAGGCCGTGCTTCCCGTCGGGGTGGACACGATCACGCCTGGGGGCGGCGCGGGTTACCGTCCGCGCGCTGCCCGCCCGGCGCCACCCACCCACCCGCCCGCCCCGCCCGGCGCCACCTACCGTCGCCCTGCACCGTGGTGATGAGGTGCCCGTCCAGGTAGACGTCCACGTTGGACAAGTAGGAGGACGGGCCCCGGTCAAGCGCCACCTCGTTCAGGACCTGCGGGGGCAGCCTGAGCGCCGCGCCTCGGCCCCACCCCCGGGCCCCCCCGCGCCCCCCACGGCCCCCCCTGCGCCCATAGTCGGGGGTCCGCAGCATCCACGCACCTGATACTGCATCACCTGTTCCCCGGTCTCTGTGTCCAGGCCCACAGTCCGTACCCCATTCTCGCTGACCCCGTTGGTGACAGACGTCTTCTCCCCCCTGGGCTCCTTGACCACCTTAACCTTCAGCCGGCTCCGAAGGACAACAGCTGCGTTTCCTGGGGGCCATAGGGGTCATGCCTGGTGATCAGCAAGGAGGGCGCCGCCCTTCCTGCTCCCACACCAGGCAGCGCGCCACGCCTTCCGGAACCCACTCCTACCGCACGCGGGCCGGCCTCCACCCCGCATCGGCCAGGACCTCGCGACGTAGGGACACTGTGTTCCAGGCCCTCAGAGTAAGGGAGGAGTCTCTGAGTCTTCACACACTGAACCGCAGCCCCGGCATCACTTAAAACGCCCAAGGCCAAGTGAGAAGCCAGTCCCGGTCCGGAACGGCTTGTGCGCTGCAGAGCGCGGCCACTCACCTCTTATCACCTGAGTGAGCTGGGACTGAAAGCTCTCAAAGCTGAAGGGGGTCAGGAATCCCAAGGAGCCCAGGTGGAAGGCCAGGACAGGAGGCACGCTGCCCTGCGGGCCGACGGCAGACCGCTCAGCTGGGGGGCCGCGGCCCGGCCACCGCGGCACGTACCACCCGACTCCCCGGAGCGGCGCCGAGGCCAGCGCGAGTCAGTGGGCAGCGCACGCCTCAGAGGATGGGAAGGAACTGGCCGGCAGGACACAGGCTAGCGGCTACACCACGGAGGGCGCCGCAGGTCCGCGGGGTGTGGCGGGGCGGGCCCGCACCCAGGCACTTCCAGCCGCGTGGGGCCACTGCCTGCCCGTGGGGCCCGCCCATCTCACGGCGCCTGCCAGCCCCAGGCCCTTGTGGGTGGAGCCGGGGCCGTGGCTCGCAGCCGGGCCCGCCGCACAGGGCAGTACCTCACCTCAGTGGCAGTTTGTTCTGCTGCCAAACACTGAAGGTGGAATCAGACTTGAGAGTAAGAACCCACAGAGCGCTGGCCCTGGCCTGACACAGCAGGTGACACCACACTGGGGCGCCCTCCTGCGCGGCGCTGGGGCCTCACCTGGAAAAGCGAGGAGGCGTAGAGCAGGGTGCCGTCCCCGCCCAGGCAGATGATGAAATCGATCTGGTTGGAAATGTCGTCGTAATCTGGGGGAAGCAGAGGTGAGGCCCTTGACGCTCCCGCCAGGTGCGGGGAGAGGCCCGGCGCACCGGCCGCCAGGACCCAGGATGACTCACCTTCTCTGAAAGTGCAGAACTTCTTCTTCACTGGTCCAAAGGCGTCATCACTCGTGATGGCAGGGTCTTCTAGAACCTTCTTCTCCACATACACAATCATGCTGTTCTCCTAGGGGGAGCCCTAGCCGTCAGCCCCGCAGACCCCAGCGCAGACCCCACTCTCCCCCACCCCTGGCCCACACTTGCCTCCACCAGGCAGGCGCACAGCTCCTTGAAAGGCTGCAGCAGGCTGGCATCGCGGATCTTCTTGACCACGAGGACACTCTTCGGGGGCTTGTTCCATGTCAGCCGCTGGCTCGCAGGGTCCTGGATGTGCCTGAGGGGGGCAGCAGTCACATGAAGCCACGAGAGGACAGGCACAGGCAAGTGCCCTGACAGACAGGTCTTGCCACACACTCTGTTCTGCGTCAGCTTCGGGGGGACCAGGGCCCAGGGCACTTGGCCCCTCCCTCGGGGTGGCTGCGAACCGGAACTAGCGCCAAAGCCAGGGCCAGCAAGCAGCCCGGCGCCCCAGCCCTCTGCCGCCGCCACCGGGCACCTGACTGCTGGAAGGGCAGAGACTGGGCGCGTCCCACCGCCGTCAGACGCAGAGCAAGCCAGCCTCGGCAGCCAGCGCCCCCGCAGCGTGCCCACCGCCCGCCCGCCCGCGGGAAACAGTCCTTCAAGACACCTGATGGCGTCTCCTGGCAGAAGCTTCCCTGGGAGGCTGACAGCCCCACCAGAACCGTCCGACCACACCACCGCCCCGGAAGTCAAGGCAGGTCTGACTGCCACAGGGCCTCGCGCACGCCGTGGAGGACTTCAGGGACGGGGCTCGCGCCAGGGCGCGGCGGGGGCGCTGAGGCCGCACAGGGCTGGCGTGAACGCCCCTCCACCTGAACCAGCCCCCCAGCCGAGGGGCTGCAGTCACACTGCAGGCGCAGTAGGTCCCGAGGGCCTGAAGTTCCACACCCTCGACCAGGGGGAGCCTGGAGGAGCAGCGGCCGGGTCTGCTGCCCTGAGCCGGCGCCGTCCACACACATCCAGGACCCGAGTTTGTGCGCCGTGACAGGGGAACAACCAAGATGAGCAAACACAAATCAGTAAAGTACTTCCCCTCCCTCCGCCTGCCCGCCTGCCCACTTCACTGCTACTGTGCCTTCCCTCGAAAAACAAAAGTAAGTGCGACCGAAACTCGGAAGCAGCCTGGTGCAGGTCCCAGAACACGACAGTGGGGAGCGCCCCGTAAACCAAGACCCAGGAGGGGTGGCCCTGGTCTTCCCACCTGCATGGCCCGCACCCCATGTCTCCTGGCCCCAGAGCCCAGGAGCCCCTCCAGCCGGAGAGGAGGCCGAGAGCCCGTCCAGCCTGGGGAGAGCTCGGGGCCGGGACTCGGCACTTGCTCCGCTGACCTGGAGCAGGGCGGCGGACACGCCACACCGCTCCCGCGGCCCTGCCAGTCAGTGTGGCAGCGTGCCTGCACGGGCCTGCACGCCAGCCGCTCACTGCACGTCCAGTCAGGCGCCTGTGCAGCGGGAAGCTGACCCGCTCCCGGCGAAGCTTCAGCTGTGGGAGTGGGAGGCAGACGGCCCGTGCTCAGTCCCCAGGGACCCACTTTCACGCCAGCGGGGAGAGGGCGCCCAGCCCCACCCCTGCCCCGGGCAGCTGGATGGGGCAGAGAGCTGCTCCCTCCTCAAGCAGCCCTGCAGCCCGAGCTCTGGCGGGTGCCCGTCCCTCCACAGGGGCACGCCGCTGTCTGGCTTGAGACGCTGCCCCGAAAGCCACCTGAGTCTCACGAGGCCGAACCACCTGCCTCAGACGGTGACTGTGGCTCAGCTGGGAGTGACAGCTCATTAAGGTCAGATGGCACAAGGTCACAGGTGGCACTTAAACAGACAAGGAAGCAGAGGCTGCAGGCAGCAGGTGAAAGGCCGGCAGGAGCAGAGCCAAGAGGAAGACTGGTGTGGGTGGAGGGTGCACGGCAAGCCGGTCCCAGGTCCGGGGCCTCTGGGCGGGCCGGTCAGCAACATGGCTGAGGTAGGGCTACTGGATGGCACGGGAAGCAGGGAGGGTCAGGGCCCACAGCAGGCACTGCCCGGTCCTCAGCACAGTTCCCTGGGCATCCTGCCTGCGGGGGCAGCTCAGGCTCTGTCGCTGTCCCTGATGCTGCCCACCTGGGAGCGTCTCCAAGGGTCTCAAGCCCCGGGCACGACACACTCTGGGGCGCAGGCAGGGGTGCCCCTCAGGTGGGCTGGCGCGGCGTACAGGGTACGTCAGCGGGCGCGCACAGGGCAGGGGCAAGGACACTGGCCTTCCTCCGGGAAGCACAAAACGGGGGCAGCGTGCGCAAAGGCTAGAGTGACGGCGAGATTTTAAAGATGAGGCCAGAGAAATAACCCGAATCGCGTAGTTTTGCAGCAGTTTCCCCTGAGCCCTCAGACACACAGTCCCAGGCGGCAAGACCAGCTGTGCCCACGGCGGGGGGAGGGGGTGTCCCTTCAAAGAGGCAAAGTCAAATGAAACGAGCGACGAACGTGTCTGTATTTTAAGAATAATTAAAGGAGAAACACATTTAACCACCAAATGCATTTGTCTGAAACATATCCGTCTTCCTCCCACAGTTTCAATGAGAAAAAACCCTGCCGAGCCCCTCACCCGCGGAGCCCGAGAGCAAGGGCAGGTGCCCCGCTTTCTGGAAGGTACTGCAGGTAACACAGGCAGCCTGGACACAGCTGGCGGCTTCCTGCGGACTCCCAGCCACCTTCCCTCCGCGCCCGCACCCCAGGAGCCCCCAGCACTCACATGATGGTCTGGGGGTTCTGCAGCACACAGGCCTTTGGTCCGAAAGTGGTCACTGGGCAGGGGCCGTGCAGAGAGCGTGTCCTCCTGTGGGGGACAAAGGTGAGACGGAGGTGAAGCTTTGGAACCCGTCTCACCGAATGACACCAATCAGCTCCCCACGTCCACACGACGGCCCCAGAAAGACTGCCCAGGGCCGCAGAGCTGCGTGACTGTCACACGCTCCCCACGTAGCAACAGCAATTAGAGATACGCATCTAGCAACTCCCCTCAAAGCCAGGACCCCAGTCAGGCCAGCGCTGCTGCCCAGCCTGGCGTGGGCCCCATCCCTGAAGGCCATCGGGCAACGGTTCTGGGATAGAAGGGACCACGAGACCACTGTCCTTTCTGCACCAGAACTATCTGCACGCTGGCCGCCAAGAGGAGCTGGCACACGTTTCATCTGATGCCCATCGAGCCTTTCATCCTGTGCAAACAGAGCAAAGTTCCTACTGTCTCGCAAGGGCCAGTCTGAGGGCCGTGTCCGGAGGTGGCACTTCCGAGCCTGAGTACATGTGGGCGCGTGGGCAAGCGGGCAAGCGGGCGCCTCCAGGGCCTCCAGAATGTTGCAAGTGCAGTTTACAGGTGGCTTTTCTAGGTCGGTTCTACACTGAGTCTCTGTCTCCCAGAGCACCCCGCCCCCACGCCCGTCAGAGGCACCCTAGGATCTGCCACCGCTCAGCAGGTCACGTCCTCAAACACAAAAGCTGCTCAGTCCAAGCTCCATGAAACCACGACCAGAAGCAGTCCTGTCGGGAGCTTGCGGTCCCTGCGCGGCGGTGGCCCAGAGGATGACACAGGTCTCAAGAGTTGCCAGCCAGCTGGGCGTGGGGGCCACCTCTGCCACCTCCCTGAGGGGCTTCACACCCTGTACTGACCCCCCCAGGTTCAGTCGAGACGCTCGTGGCGACGACGGCTGCGTCCCAGCAGGCAGAGCGGCCCGGAGGTGCCATGGGCACTGCCGGCAGGTCCCGGGCGAGCACGCTCACCGCGAAGGGCGGTGCTTGCGCAACAGCCCACAGCCTGCTGGGCCCCACACGCCCTCAGCCACCACCCACACGCCCAAATGTCAACAGTCGCCAGGCAGAGCTGGCGGGGCGCAGCGCCAGTGAGGCCGACCCCTGCCGACCCAGCACTAGCCGACATTTATTTCCACCAACAGCAAGACTTCAAAGCGGCCTTGTAACAGTCTTAACAAATCAGTTTGTGAAAGCAGAGCGAGGGGAGAGGCTTCCGTACCTGAAAGTCTTGGTGCTCGCCAGGGCGGGCGCGGCAGACAGGCTGCGGGCCTTGGCCCGGCCCCGGACGGGGTGGCCGGGACCCCAGGCCTCGTCCCCATGGCAGGCAGAGCAGCGGTACGAGGTGGAGTCTGCGCTCGGCCCCCTGCTCACGCTAGCTCTGTCTTGCTCCATCTCCACGGCCGGTGAACGAGGAGGGGGGTCAGAAAAGCACTGGCGCCTTAATGCAATAAAATCAGGTGAGCAAAGACACACGTAACACGACACTGAGCCACACCCGACACCTCCCGAGGAACACAGGACTGTGGCCCAACTGAGCAGAGCCCTCTGAAAGCATCTATTTCGATGGCAGAGACATTTAGGAACTCAGGAATCTACTGGTGGTTTTCATGGACTTAGAGGAGCTAAAAATCAAAGAACAAGAGAGAAATGACTAAGGCCGAGCCATGGCGGCTCCCTGCTGACCCAGGGAGAGGTCATGTTGGGAAGAGAGCTCAGCGTGGTCGTAAATATCTCAGGCCAAGACCTGAGTCCACATACCCGCAGTGGCCACGGGCTCCAGGGCTCTGCGCCCACACACGGCACCTGCGCTGCCCTACTTCTGGGTTCTCCCCAGCCTCAGGCCTTGAATCCTGGACTCGGGCTCCGCGTGGTCGGCACCCATGCCGCCTGAGCCTCCAGGGTGCACCAGAACCTGCGCTTGAAACCCAGCACCCAGGAAACATTTGCCGAAACCGACCTATTTAAGCCTTAAAGAAAATTCCCAGGATTCAGTCAGGGCAAAGAAACTGCTTTTCCTTTTCGCTCTTCTTTTCCTTCCTTTCTTCAGGAAAGGTGCACAGGCAGGAATGAAGGTATGGAGGTGAGTAAGCAGTCAGGCAGGAAGAGAGAGGAGGAAGAATCTTGCTTCATTTTTATTTAGTTGTTCACACTGGCTGTCCCTCCCAGCCTGGGGGCCGGAGCCCAGTGGTATGTGGTCTGTGCTCCTTCAGAGGCAACTGACCTAACCACTGCTCCACCAGGGCACAAGAAACTTATTTCCTGACCGAAATCCAATGAAACCAAGAAGTCTTTCAAAAGTTGAAACAAAGGAAACAATCCTCCAACTATGTGGGAATTTTTGAGAATTTTCCTCAAACATTGAGAAGATAATGATGCAAACGCAGAAGCCAGGGCCTGGCCTCTATGCAGCCCGCCACCCTGCAGCTTTGAGCATGAAAGCCACGCGCTCAGGCGCATCCTGGTAGAGAAGCAGCTTGGTCGGCTGCCTGCAGCTGGCACAGTCCACGTATCTCCTGACGACCCAGCTTTGCACCCCAGGTCCAGGAAATCAAGATGAACAACTAAATAAAACAAATAAAATGTTCCTGATCACCTCTTCCTGCCTGCCTCTGCTCGCCTTCATTCCTGCCTGCTCCTCTCCTTTAAAAGAAAGAAAAAAATGGAGATGAGTCACTGTAATTTTTTTATATTTTTTTTAAAGAGGAAGGAGGCAGGCAGGAAGACAGAGGAGGAAGAAGCAATCTATTTACCTCGGTATTTTTTTCAGTTGCTCCCCACTCCCATCCTGGGCTGCAAGCCCAGGCCCGTGGGCCACACATGCACCCCGACGAGGCCGTGCTGCCTGAGCCGCTGGGCGCCCTACTTCTCAGGTTGGAAGACTTCCTCCTCAGCTACGGGAACAAGCGGCTGGGTGTCTGGTGAAAGTCAGACACGCAGATCAATGGACGGACCCGAACACCCAGAACAGAACCGCGAGAGGAAACTCAACTGACTTTTGACAAAAGCAATTCAATGGTGGAAGGACCATCTTTTCAAGAAATAGCACTGAGCAATTAGAAAACCAGGGGCAGCTTAAACATCACATTTAAAATAAAGACTAACTCAACACGGATCAAAATGTCAAACATGAAACTTTTACGAAAACCACTGGAGAAACTCTTTCGGACCTTGAACTAAAGATAATTAAAAAAAAATATTTTAAGGAAAGGTGAAGGCAGGAAGAGAGAGGAGGAAGAAGTGTCTATTTTTGTTTGGTTGTTCCGTCAGCCCTGAGATGCAAAACCAGGTCCTTGGGATACGCGTGACCCACGCTTGGCCACAGGTGCTGAACCCAAGCGCTCTGCCACCGTGGCAACCAGAGAAAGCTCTATGCACAGTGTAAAAAGTCAGGCTATGAAAAAATAACCACCCTTCTAAAACCCCCAAGTTATAAACTGGGAGAAAATATTTGCAAACTTGCGATCCAACAATGGACTAGAATCTAGAATATGTAAGAACCCTCAAAATACAATAGCAGGCAGGCCCTGGTGGAGCAGCAGTTAAGCCCACCAGCTCTGAAGGAGCGCAGTCCAAGTATATGCTAAAGACCTGGATGGACATCCAGTGTGAACAACTAAATACGAATAAAAAGGCGGCTTCTTCCTCTGCTCTTCCTGCCTGCCTGCTTCTCTCCGTCCTGCCTGCACCTTGCCTAAAAGAGCCCAGACGATCCCGTCTGATGACAGAAAAAGAGAACAAAGTCAGAAGTAAGCGCCTCGACCTCATTAGACAGGACAGGTGAGGCCCATAGACCGAAGGGCCATGACGGCTAAAAGCCAGGGGGCTGCAGAGAGCGTGCGCGCAGGTGAAACGGTTGGCAGTTTCGCAGAAATAACCTTGCACATGAGTCTCCAGGGCAGCTTTATTCACAGCCGCCACAAAGCGCAAAGGGCCCCAACGTGCTTCAGCCGGTGTGTCCCCGCTAAACCCGGCTCAGACCTCAGACGGAAGGGCTGCCCTCACGCTGAGCGAAGCAGCCAGCATCACGCAGACCCCACTCGGCACAGCATACCGTGGAACACGCCCTCGGAGACGGAGACTGCGCGCCGGGGTCTCTGCTCCCCGGCGCACTGTCTCCCCTCGGGGCTGGGCCGGAACAGCGGGCAGTGTCCTGGTTTTAGTGTCTGCACATCTCTAGCGGGTCTCGCGTTAGTTTTACAGCTCCCTCTGACTCCGAGGAAGTCTACAACGAGCAAGAATTCATCAAGAAAAAGAACAAAGCAATCGAGAGCACTGCAGGGCTCCCTGGGCTGTGCTGACAACTGGGCTCTCTCTTCCTGTCCCAACAGCGCCTGACCCAGTTGAGGCCTGGCATCCACGGCAGAGCGGGCACTGCAAGCCAACAGGCCAGGATGGAGAGGCAGGCCCTTCCGGCCTCCACGGACCCTGCGTCTCTCAGCAACATCTGAGCCACTAGCTCTTTCTCGTCCTGTGCTTTAAATTCCAGTTCTTAGGTTTCACGTTCACCAACAGAGTAAGCCTGCAGAGCCCGAGGCCCACGCCCTTGACTCCAATGACAGCAGGACCCGCCAGCAGCCCCTCAGGAACTCTGCAAGTTCTCCAAGTCTTCTAAGCAATAATCTTGTTTCTTAGACCTGTTGCAAGGGTGACTCCCAGGGTATATCTGCGGCCAGGCTTGCAGAGTCACAAAACATGGCCTAACTTAAAACTCCTTACAGGCATCCCTCATCTGCAGTTTCAGGTCAACTGTAGGCTCAAATATGTACAATGAGGTATTCTGGGTGCACCCTGGTGGCCGAGCGGTTTCGTTCACTAGGTCCACGAGCCCCAGTTCAAGATTCAAACTGCAGAACCAACAGATGGACTGAGTAAAACTTCCTCTACTTGGCTATTTGCCTTCATCCCTGCCTGTGCAATGTTTCCTCTAAAAAAGAAGACATGTGAGAGTTGTTTCTATTACGGTGTATTTTACAGATGTGGCTTTTCTTCAGTACAGTGTCACAACCGTGCTACTGTGTGGTTCTCTTCCAGTCGGTCTAGAGCTGCCTAAGTTTGGGGAGGGGGTGTCTTGAAAGCAGCCCACCGATAAAGCAAGTCTACTGCAGTGTATTACGTTACACGCTGTCTGTCAACATTCTTTTCTGGCCAAGATGCATTTGATGACTACGCAGCAAACAAAATTTATAAGATAATCACATTAAGTACTAAAACCAAATTTTGAAAATTATGTCCACAGCGTATGTTTTGACAATGGTGAGTCAGGACTTGCTTTGAATCTGTTGGTTTGGCAAGTTCAACTGTCTTAAAAGGAGGAAATTCTAACTACCCCTGGTTTATTCAAGTTTGTGGAGGCATGAAACCAATTAAAAAAATGCAACTTCTGCATCGGAAAGTTTTAGAAGAAAAACCCCGGAGGGTTCACGGACAAAGTGGTGGCGCAAACGGGGCCGCGCCAGCAACGGCGGGTCCCGCGCACTCAGAACCCAACACACGACGTCCTCGGGAATCTAGCGACCCGCCCGGGGCCTCGAACCCCGGCCCTCGAACCCCGGCCAGCAGGGTCCGCCCCCACTGACCCCCGCGCCGATGGCCCCGCCCCGTGACCCCGGTCCTGCCCTCCGACCCCGCCCGGCCGCCCGAAGCGCGGCCCCGACCGCTGCTCGCCCAGCTCGCCCGACTGGGCGACGCAGCGACGTGACCCCTGACCCCGGTCCCGCCACCCCGCCTTCCAGGGATCCAGGCCGGGCGACCCCGACCCCGTGACCTCCGGCCTGCGACCCGCCCTCCACCCACACCCGGCCGCGCGCACTCACCGTTCGCTGCCGCGGGCGCCTGCGGGCCCCGCCGTCACGCCGTCGCTCGCCGTCGCTCGCCGTCGCTAGCCGGCCGCTGACGCCGCGGCCGCCCCCCGCCCCGCGCCAGCCCCCCGCCCCATAGCGCCCGCAGCGCGGCGCCGGCGATCCCGCGATGCCGCCAGTGCGCAGGCGCCGCGCCTCGCCCGCCTCGCGCAGGCGCCGCGGCCCGCCCCCCACCCCGCGCAGGCGCCGAGCCCCGCCCGCCTCGCGCAGGCGCCCCGCCCCCACCCCAGCGCAGGCGCCGAGCCCTGCCCGCCTCGCGCCTGCGCCGCAGGCCGCGCAGGTGCCTTGTGGGCTCGGTGCACGTGGGGGCTCGTCAAGCACACCCGGGCCTGTGAGTTGGGGCCACCTGGCGAAGGGCCGTCCGTCATGTCCGCCCACCCTGCCGTGTGCAGGGCTCCACCGCCGGGGCGCCCGCCCGAGCCTTGCCTCCGCACCCCTCTGCCGCCGGCCCAGTGGGCTGCCAGCGGCGCCCCTAACTGGAGCGGGAACGAGCCGCTCTCGGCTGCCAGCACGGCCTGCCCGCGCCACACCGGGCGGCCTGGAGAGCAGGGGCCCAGGGCTCCAGGACACGGTGCCCGCTCTGACCTCGGACGGACGGAGCTGCGGGCCTCCCCCAGGCCTGGCGCCAGCGGGCCCTCCCGACCCCGCCGTCCGGAGCCCGCCTTGTGTGTTTTCAGTCGTGCTGCTCGTGAGACAGGTTGACGACACGACGTAGGGTCACTGTGGGACGTGAAAGCTGGCGCCGCACTGCCGTGTGCTTTCAACCTGCCTGGCTCAAGTGCCAGCCGGTAATCTCAAGTCTCCCAGACCTGGGACACTTAGCCCAGCTCCTGTGTGGCTAGGAGACCCTGCCCCTGCGTACCTACTCTTCTCAGTCTCTCTGGCAGGGTCTCCTTGCCTGGGTGTCCAGAGGCCTGCAGCAGGGCTGGACACGGAGCGGGACGCCTCTCGCCACTGTCGTGGGACCACTGAGAGGAGGGGTTACCGAGGGGTGAGTGGAAGGGGAGGCAAGGATGACGGGAACTTGGAATTTCTCAAGCTCTGTAACTTCCCCATCTGGTTATTTTGTAAACCCAACCGCTTCCCTAAAGTGATCGTCAGCCAGCCACACCCAGAAAAGCCTTGAGCAGCGATTCGGATCTAATCATTGGCGCGCTCCTGCCGAACACCACGTCCTGGGCAGAGAGGACCTTCCAGAGTAAGGACAGTGCAGGGCAGGCATCCTCCCCAGGTACCCTCTCTAAAGGGAACTTATGTAACTTGGAAACCCTCAGTCACCCCAAACCTCCAGACTCAGGGCAAGAGTGCTTCCCCATTTCAGAGATGAGAAAATAGGGGCTGTGTGGCCTCCTTCTGGTAACCTGGTTGTGCAACTCTCCCAGCAGGTGGGGAGCCAGGAACTCACAACATCTCCCTCCCCCAAGGCTGGCCTGCAGTAATGAAGGCCAGTGCTAGGAGGGGTGCTTTAGGCCATCTGGAAGGTTCTGAGGCATTTTGCTTGGGCTGAGTCCAAAGGTGGAGCCAGGAGGAGCTGGGCCGTGGTGGCATGAGGGAGGCCAGAGCAGGGACAAAGGCTGGGTGTAGGGGTTGGGTGCCGGTCAGTTCAGTTTGGGTGGGGCAAAGGAAGAGGAGCCTGACTCCAGGGGACCAGGAGGCCCAAAGGCTTCCCTCCCAGCCAGACCGTGGGTGACACTCAAGCTCTGTAGCTTTTCCCAGCGCCAGAGCTGTCTGCTGTTAATGTCATGGTTTCCTTTTGTTTCTTTTAATACCGTTTAAGCTTAAGACCCTGTGCCCGGACCTGCCCTCTTTTGAGGGAAGACCGATGGGGTAAAACACTGGGTGGGGTGGGTGATGGGAGGGGACGATGGTTCTGGAAGGTGGAGTGCTAAGTCCCATCCACACTGAACTTAGCTTAGCCCGGGTGGGGTGGGGGAAGGGGGTGCCCCTGGACTTTGAGAGCAGTCTGGGGGCTCCCGGCTCTCAGGTGCGGGGATAGAGGGGTTGCTTTTCTTTGCGTCCTGCTCCCAACTCCCAAGGAAGTTGCTTCAGCAGGGCCGAATGGAGGCTGCCCCGCACCCAAGAAAGGAAGTGGCAGGGAGCCTGAGTGGCAGGTGGCTGGGAGGAACTAGGTTCCCCGGGAAGGTCAGTGTCCCTGGTTACCTAGGCATCATCTCACCTACCCCTGGCCCACTGGCCTGCCCCACCCCGCCCCGCCCTCCCCAGGAAACAAGTGTCCAGAATTGCCCACCTGGCAGTTTCACTCCTCAGCTGGTTTTAGGAGGGGGACAGCCCCTCTTTCTGCACCGGAGAGTCAGGCACAAGGCAGGAAGGACAAACCTGTGCGTGGGGCCCAGGAGGCACGGAGGGTGGGTGGGTATCTCGACAATGAGGCCAGAGAGCAGCCCCTGCATAGCTGGGACCTACGGAACCGTCACTGGGCCTCCAGGAAGCAGCTTTTGTTGTTTCCACACTTCACACAGGGAACGGGGGCACAGAGGCACTACAACCTGCCTGAGATACCTGATGACGACGTGTGGGTGGGGTTTGGCCTTTTTGGCCAGAACTCGGGCCCGAATCTCAGAAGCAGAGGCCAGGGAGGGAGGTTGGGATGCAGCACGGCAGTGGCCTAACGGGAGCAGGGTGATGCCTGTGGGGGGGGGGGGGGGTCTTCTGCCCGTCGTCAGGAGGGAGCGGGGAACCAGTCTAGAGCGCACCACTGGGGACAGTCCGCCCTGCCCTGGGCACCAGAACATCCCTGTCCCGGCGGGCAGTGGGTAACTCACTAGGCTGGAGTTCAAGGCGGACGCCGAGGCTCGGCGCGTGGCGCGTGGCGCATGGCGCGACGAGGCTGAGGTGGGTGCGGGGTGGCTAGAAGTTAAGGCAGAAGGGCCAGTGCCCTTCAGGGGACAGCTTTGCAAACGGCGAGACATCCTCTGGGTTCCCTCCAGGAGGGGCGCCAGGTGGAGGGTGTTTCTCCGTGCGGGCTCGTTTTATGCCTGAACTGTGACCACCTCGGTTCAGCAGGCCCAGAAACACCTGTCTAGGTGACAGACAGTGGGACAGCCACGTTCGCTGCCAACAGAGCGGGCTTGGGTTGGGTCGGGGCCCCAGGGAGCCGGTGGGTGCAGCAGCCCGCCAGCCCTTGCTGGGCCTGCCTTCTGCCCTGTGGCGTGGGCGCCCACCAGGAGCCTGCCTTCTGCAGGGCCAGCTTGGAGGCTGCCCAGTGTCTGAAACAGGGCTTCTGGAAGACAGCTGGCGGCTGAAGACTAGCCAGGCCAGGATTCTTTCCGGAGGAAGTTGCCACTCATGGGGCCAGCACCCCGGTCCTGGCAGACACCGGCAGAGACCCTGTGCTCGGAAAGAGGCTGGGTCTGCACCCACTGCAGGATTCTTCCCTCCGGGACTGGCCTCGTGGTGGGCGTGCTGAGCCCGTGCTGTCTTCTTCCAAGAGGCACTTTTTATTCAGACCGAGGAGGACCTGTCCACTGAGAAAAGGTCCTCGGGTCCCAGGGAAGGGGGGCTGCCAGTCGGGGCTGCCTGGGAGCCCCTGGTAACTCAGGCAGCTGTGTGAGCTGGCGAAAGAGGCCAGTGCAGCCTGGATGGAGCAGGATGGTCTGGATGTGATAGTGGACGGGGCTGTGGGGCCCTGCTACTTTGCGGGGCCGGACGGTGCAATCTTCCGTTAGCGACTTTCTGTGATGAGGACAAAAACCCGGGCAGGGAAATGGGCAGCTGAGGGCTGCCCACAGCCCTCCTACACCGCCAGGCGGCCCCGGAGACGGAACTCGCCCCGTTAATGAGTAGCCACACCAGAGTCCCTCATGTCAAACTGCTTTATTACATTTTAAATAACAGTACAGTTTAATAGAGTATCTATCTTGCATCCAGCTTCCTTGCAGTACATGGACTTTAAAATTAAATACGAAAGGTGGGAGGGACCGGTGCAGAGCGCTCTAGAGGGCAGTGGAGAGGGAGGCCGTCCTCTGCCGGACCTGGGCGCACACCGGCCGGTCACAGCAGGGGTCCGGGCGCTGCAGGGAGACGGGGCGGGCAGAAGCCGCTGCGGCGGTGCAGGGACCCCCTGCTGCTGCCCCGGGAAGCCAGGACCATCGCATCCGAAGACCACCTGCCTCTGAGGCTCGGCCTGCTGGGGCGAGGTCGGCAGGAGGGGCCAGAGGAGGCGGGCCTGCACTCCCAGCCGCGTCCAACAGCCTCCGTTCTGGACAGGACGTGTCTCCTTTACAGAAACTAAACTGCCCTGCCCTGCCCTGCCCTGCCGCGCTGCTCGAGCGTGGTGCTGCTTCCGGCGCTGCAGGGGAGCCCCAGGGAGTGGACAGAGTCGCAGTGGTTACAACTTTAAAGAGGTTATTTCTTAAAAGAACATCTAAGGACTGAGTCCTATATGCACGTTTGAGCGTTTCTACAGCATGCGATTCTAAGTAAACCCACCCAGTATGGCAAACGATCAAATTTTTGAAAATTTAACTTAGAAACTTTGAGATCATTATTTTCAAAACATGGATTTGTACACTGTTTCAGACACAGTGGCCAATCACGCCAGCACCGGACGCCTGGCAGAGGGTGCCGGCAGCGGCGATTCCTCGGGGCCCCCCGGTCACAAGGGAAGCCCGGCTGAGGGCAGAAAGTGGCTGAGAAGGGAGAGGCGGCTCTGGGAGGAGCAACGCACCTCTGCCCGACAACTCACCACACGTTCAAGGCCAACGGCCTGTGCCTCAGCTGTTCCCGTCTCAGCATTACCCTCTGGGCCGTGTTTGTAGGACAATGATGTGACACCAGACGAAACGGTGGAAAGAAACCCGGGACTAGATTGACATCACCGACAACCCCAGAGAGGCCGTGTTCAGCTCTCTGCTCAACTGCTGAACATAAAGGAGTAGGTCTGAAAAGTAAGTGTGAAGGCTTCAGAGCCCTGCTGCAGGACGGACACAGTCGATTACAAAATAACATCCTCAACTTGTTTGCATGAGCATCACAGAACAGGATCACTGATCTAAAGTTCAAATGAACTAGTGAAAAGGTGCGTCTCTCACAATTACACTCAAGTTTATCTTCTGATTAACATTTTATTATAGTATTTCCTTTTATATTCATTCAAGACAAAAAAGAAAACAGAGACAATGGTCCCGGAAGGAATGCACAATTTGTTTTTGTTTACGGCACAGACTCTTCTCGAAGTGGGAATTGTGCTCTTAGTTTCAGCAACAAGTGAAGGAAAAATCTTGCCCTTTTGGAGTTCTGGGGGCGCAGGGCGTCCGCGTGAGTGGGTGGATTGGAAATGCTATCACTGTCTCGCTGCAAGGTCCGAACGGCCGTCCAGTCCCCGTGGCAGCCACCTGCTGTCAGACAGAGGGCACCTGTGTAGCGCTTCCGCCTGCCGACTGCGGACCGGCCCCAACCCTAAGCCCTCAGGGCTGCTGTGGCAGCTGTGAGACGCGCATGCGAGACGGCAACTTCAGCTCCTTACCTGTCGGCTTTAGTTCCAGATCTTCAGGAAGCTGTCCCAGGACCCCGTGGCCACGGCCATCCCGTCATCAGTCACCCCCAGGCAGCTGACGCGGTTGTCATGCCCAGCCAAGACACCTGGGAGCAAAGGGGGCAGTGTCACTTGGCCCAGAGGGGCACCTCGGTGACGCCCTGGGCAGGGCGGTGGGTGCACTTGCCGAGCTGGAAGAGGACCCCGGGAGAGAACCTGGTTCGAGTGGCAACTAAAGTGAAGGCGCTGAGACGCCAGAACCGGGGGGCGGTGCTCCGAGTCTGCACACAGCGCTGCCCCGGCCGGCGCCGGACTCCCTCCACGGGCCGCCCGCTGCACTGCGCTACGCTGCACTGCACGTGTGCTCAGCGTGCACGCCAGCCGCACTCTGGGGCCCGGCCGGCCTCCGGGGCACATTCCTTGCCGTCCGCACTGCCAGGAACCTACATTTGGCTCACGTGAATCACACCCACCCTGAGAGGGCCCTCACGGGCCCAGGAGACACACCCACCTGCCCTGTCGGCCTTGAGTGCGTCCCAGACGTTGCAGTTGAAGTCGTCGTACCCTGCGAGGAGGAGACGCCCGCTCTTGGAGAAGGAGACGGAGGTGATCCCGCAGATGATGTTGTCATGGGAGTAAGTCATGAGCTCCTGGTCCGCACGGAGGTCGAAGAGCCTGCAGGTAGCGTCGTCGGAGCCAGTGGCAAACGCATTGCCGTTTGGAAAGAACTAAGAAAAATCAAACCAAGACAGTCCTCAGATTCGCAAGAGAAGCCCAGAGCCATGGAGCGCCCTGCCGCAGGGCTACTGCTCTAGCTGCACACGGCTGAGGCCCACAGAGCTCCCTGGGACCAGCGGCCGGGCGCTGCTGGGGACGCCTGTGGCTGGTCTCCCACGGAGACCACCTGTCTCCAGGGCGCTGTTACGGACGGTGCCAGCACTCGGACCGCAGCCTGGAGGAGGCTGGGAAGGATGCTTCCCGTGAAGCCCTGCCCAGTCACTAGACACCCCTCTACGTCTCCTCACAGGCCAGGCCCCTCAAGTCGTGGGCTGGAAAGCACAGAGCAGTTTTTCAGGGGTGATGGGGACACGGGAAGACGCCGCCCGAGGCGGAGCCTGGAGCACAGGTGGGGTGGTGAGCGAGGCTCAGCTGACCCCTCACTGGCTCGCCCTGGACACCGCTGGCGTCTGGGGCGTGACCGTCAGTGCAGCATTTGCTGCTTCTCAAGGACAGGCGCCAAGTGTGCACGTGGCGCTCCTGTAAGCTGGGTGGCACCTGCGCAGAAAGGAGACGCATCCACTCCCCGAACATTTCAAACGCCACGACGGGCGTCGTCTTGCTTACAAGGAGTGGCCTGAACTGCTAGCAGGGCCCCACCCCACATCTCGGCCCGACTCACGCAGATGGCGTTGAGGTCAGACTCGTGGCCGGTGAAGGTCTGCCGGCACATCCCTTCCCGCACGTCCCAGAGTTTGGCTGAAGCATCACAAGCGCCAGAGACAAACAGTCTGGTGTCAGGAGCTAAAGAAAGGCTCATGACATCCCCGGTGTGTCCAGTGAACGTGGTGGTCTGCTGGCCGGTCTCGATGTCCCACAGAGCACTGGAGCAGAACACAGGACAAGAGTCACCTCGCTTTCTCAGACGAGCAGCCACATGACAGAACCCTTCAGACCAGCCAGGACCACAAGAGCGAGGCCTCTGCCCTTGGCCGCGCGGCCGAGGAAAGTCTGTGGTGAAGCTCTGTTGGGAAGGGAAACGGCAAACGAACTGAAAGACACGTGAGCTCGGGATCAAAGACGCTGGAGTAACCGACCTCCGGGAAGAAGCTGCTGTCCCGTAAAGCAGGGACAGCAGAGGTGGTCACAAGTTGGGCTCTGACTGGTGAGTGTACCAGGACGGGACAGCACCCAGGCAATGAAACAAAAGGCTCGAGGACCCCAGGCTCTGGGGCCCTGCCTGGAGGGCGGTGGCCTGCAGGACTTTGCGGCGCTGCCTCTTGCAGGGTGAGGCCAGCAGCAGCGGCAGGGCTGACAGCTCACGCCCTCGTGCCCAGCAGCAGCCGAGGGACTCAGCCTCACCAGCAGAGACTCGGCCGGTCAGACCGTGTGGAATGAACATGCTGGGTCCCCACCAGGGTTGGGGGGACTCTGGGAAGAGCCAGTGTCCCCAAGAATCTGAAACAAATGATTCAGAAATGGGAACGCTTTCTCCAAGCCTGATTGTTGTGATTATAAGCCTTTGGGGACTCTGACATGTATACAAAAAAGGAGCACAGTGGGAGGAGGTCGCAGGGCCTAGGGCGCCTGTGCCACCGAATCAGGCCTCAAGAGACCAGAAAAACCCCACAGGGACATTTCGGGGGGTTTCGTTCACGGGGTGCAGTTCATATACATCCAAAGGCCACTGGTTCAAGACCCGGGCCCAGCACACCACCAAGATGAACAACCAAATAAAATGGAATGCTTCCTTCTCCTCTCTCTCCCTGTCTTTACCAGCCTCGCTCCTAAGTGCACCTTTCCTTTAACAAAAAGAAACCAAAAGAGAACTGGCACACGCTGGTGGGGCAGCCATTAGGTCAACCACAGGTCAATCACCTCTGAAGGTGCAGGCCGCCCCCCGGGTTGAGTCCTGAGTGCATGGCCGGGGGAACCACCAGTGAGAACAGCTCCATTCAGATGAAGGAAGGGCTCGCCCTCCTCTCTACCTGCCCACCCCTTTCCTTTGAAAAAACACAGCAAAACAAGGTGATCGTGTTCCAGACGGCAGCGTGCTTCTCTTTTCAGGACGCAGACTCAACACCTTTTTTTAAAAAGTTTGGTTTTTTTTTTTCCTCGGGAGGGAAGCAGTATTTTTCTTTAGCCATTTATGTCGGTGTCCCCTTCCCGCCACAGGTCTGGAACCGGCCCTTGGGCTCTGCTCCACGGCACCCGCCTTGCTGTCTCAGCAGCCTCAGCAGGTACGGCGGGCCAGCACTACCCCCGGGGAGGCCGGGACACGCCTGCTTTCCCAAAGGGCTGTGTGCCCCCAGAACAGGTGCAGGGTCGCCCCGGCGGCAGCACGGCGCCTCCCTGGAGTTCGAGTCTGCGAGCCTGAGCTTAGTTGCTCAGAACCGCCCCCCGCCTGAGTGACGTTCCCGCGCCCACAGCCCACTGGAGGCGGGCTGGGGCACTGGCACTCACCAGGTGGTGTCTCCCGAGCTGGTGACGATCTGGTTGTCGTCCAGGAAACGGCAGCAGGACAGGTAACCTGGCAAGAAGAGACCCCAGCAGTGACCGGCCTGTGGCCAACCAGGGAATGCGCAGTGGTCGGCGCGCTCGCCAGGCCAGAGCCAGGCCAGGTGCACAGCGCTGAGCGCCGCGGAGGAGGGGCACCCACAGCAGCTCACCGGGAATCCGTCCGGGCCCAGAGGAGCAGCCGGGACCCAGAGGGGTGGGACACGTCATGGACGGAGCAAGGGCACACGCCTCGCCTTCTGCACTCGCAGCCCGGTCAGAAGCAAACAGCGTGGTCTATGCCACCTGCACCTCGTGATGGCCACTCGGGCACCTGTGTGACCGGCACAGGCTGCGGCTCGGGGTCCAGGCCCAGGCCCAGGCCCAGTGCGCACAAAGCAAACCCAGAGGGGCTGACGTGGGAGACGAAGGTGCTTGGGAGAGTATTTCTATAGCAACTATCGCTCTGCTGGTTCTGTAGGGAAATCTAGCGGTGACAGATTCCAAATGCCAGCCAAGTGCCTAGACAAGGCCATGGGGCAGGCACCACCTGGAGGCCAAGCTCTGACCAAAGGGACATGGGGCCGAGGCCACACCTCACACCCAACCCCTGCCCGCACTCGCTCACACCCCACACTGGGGTTTCCTTCCTGCCGGAGACCGCCCATCCTGCGGCACACCCCACCATGACGTGCGAGGTGGGCAAGCGAGGCGGGCACAGCCCGGCAGCACCGCCTCTGCCCGGAGAGCACGAACTCTAAGGGTCTTTTGTGATCCGCGCTGAGGGGACTCTGGTGTCCAGGGAGGTGCTGTGTTTCTGACAGAAATCTTTTCCAGAAAGAAGAGTGGACAGCAATGCTTTTAGTGAGACCTCAAACAGGACGGCACGCCAGCAAGGAGACGAGCCCTGCTGTCCCAGAGCACTTGGTCTGGTCATCACAAACACAGCGCGCCTCATTTCTGCCTGAGCCCCAGGCTCCTGCGCCAAGTGGGGACAGCTCTGGAGAAATGCTGGGAGGACAAGTCCCCAATAAGCCGTGGCAGTCACGCTGAACCTTCGGGGCACCTCAGGTGGAGAGCCCCAGTGTGTGGGGTCCCGAGAGGGACAGCCCCTCTCCCCAGGGCAGGGATCCGCAAGATGGTGGACCCCGGGAGGATGAAGAAGGGAGTCAAGTCCTAAGGCCTTGCAACCTGCGGGGGCAGGGTGGCGTGGGGACAATCTGGCACAGGACTAGAGGGCGGATGGCGGATGGCAGAGGGGCGCCTGGGCAGGGCCCGAGGCGGCCATGTGCTGTCACCAAGGGATCACGGATGGAGGCTGGTGCCCAGGAAGCAGACACACCCACGTCTTCACTGGCTGGCGCTGAGCCAGAGGGTAGGCACACAGCACGAACGGGGCCGCCCAGGTCATGCCACCAGCCTGCGACATCTAGTCCCGAGAAACGCTAACTCCAGCAATGACAGCGGCACACTGGAAACTGCCTGCGTTCAATGGAGGGAGGGAGGGCAGCACAGGGCATGCTTCCCGCACTCAAGTAACACTGCGGGTCTGGGTGTTTCAGGGAGAAAACCTGAGGATGATTTAAAGTTGCGTCCTAAACGTCCACAGTGAGCACCTGGGAGCCTCGGCCGCGGCAGGTAGGACCTGCAGCCGCCGCTCTGCATGGCAGCCGCCGAGAGGTCGGCAGGACTGACAGGAGCCGGAAGGCAGGTCATACAGAGCGGTGCTGGGGCCCGTCACCCTCCCGGGTGGCCCGAGCAGTCTGCACCCGGCTGGTGGGGCCAGGCCGTGTGCAGCTGAGCGAGTCTGCTTCCTCTGCGGGGCTACTCCTCCGCTCGATGGCAGCGGTCAGCCCCGGAGCCACTGGACAGCTGACACCCAGTGCCTGTGCTCCTTTGTGGGTGACTGGCCCAACTGCTGTTCTACTACCAAGGTGTGCCTGGTTTTTGTTTGTGTTTTAAGAAAAGGTGCAGCAGGAATAAAGGCAAGCAGGCAGGCAGGAAGAAGCACTTTGTGCATCTTTTGCTGTTTCCCACGGCCCTGGGACTCCAATCAGGATCCTTGGGATGTGCGTGGACTGTGCCAGCAGAAGACAACTGACTAAACCACTACTCTACTAGGGTGCACCAGAAATGAATTTTTAAGGGCTTACTAACTTCTCAAATCTAATCTAGTGCCTTTTTAATTATTTTCACCCAAACTGTACTTGGTAAGTTTTAGTCTCTGTAATGTAGTAACAGTAATAAGAAGTGTTCAGTCGTAACCACCATCAGCTCCTTCTGCTTCGCTGTGAATCATGTGTAGAGGGTGCTGCCTTTGTCGGCTGTTTTAAAGGCAAATGCAGGCAGGCAGGCAGGCAGGGGGAGGAGGAAGCAACACCTCGTTTCTTTTACTTAGCCGTTTGTCTTGGTTCTCCCAGGCCCCTGGGTGAGCGTGGATTCCACTTCGCTCGGAAGCAGTTGACCAAACTGCTGTTCCACGAGGGCGTGCTGAGGGCGCGCCTGGGGGCAGAATTTTAAAAGGCAGAGCACCAAGCGCAGACAGCCGGCCCACCTGATGTTCCTCCCTGACGACTGAGGAGCTGGAAAAGCACCGGGCAGCTCTCTAGAAAGGCCTCCTGCCGGTGCCTGTACTCCATGAGTCGCAGGCACTGCAGTGCAGAGCGGCACCTGCCTCCTGCCAGTCACACCTGTGGAGACCTCGGAACCGGGCTTTCCGTGCAAGCAAGTTTGTGAGATTCTACAGAACGTCCCAACAAAGGCCTGAAGAATTCACATTCAAGTCACAGGAGACGAGACAGACACGACTCGGGTTTGCCGCGTGCGTTCAGAACGTGGCTCGCCTCCTGACTGAAGCGAGGCCCGGTGAGCTGGTCAACACTTCCCTTTACTGAGGGGAGCTGGAAGTCACACGCGCCGTCTGAAGAAAGGTCCCAGTGCTCTTAAGAGGGTGCACGTTCAAGGAGGCGCAGGTCGCTGGGCCGGCTTCCAGGAAGAGGCCAGCAGCGAGCGCCTCCCCAGCGCTGCGGCCCTGGACACACACCACCCGCCGGGCAGAGCTCGCTGCTGCAAGGGGGCCGATGCAGAGGCACAGCACGTACCTGTGTGTCCGGCCAGTTCGCGGCTCACACGCACATTCCCTTCACGAGTTTTCAGGTTGTAAATGGAGCAAATGTTATCCAGGCCGCCGCAGGCCACGTAGTTCCCAGAAGGGGCATATGCACAGGTCATGACCCAGGAGGAGCGCAGAGGGATGGCATGGACCTAAGGGACAGAACACAGACTATGAATGTGCCCAAGTTCAAAAGCACGGACGCCACGGCTGTAGTTCTGCTCGCTGCAGACAAGGTGACAGTGCGGAAGGCAGCAGTCACTCTGAAAAGAGGTGAGACGTGTGGCCAGTCGGATGAAGTAGTCATGGTTAGAACTAGTGCCGCACAGAGGGGCAATCTCGTCAAGTCGCAGGCGCCGTGAGGTGGCGCCTCAGAGCACACCCTCCTACCCTCCTAATGCAAGTGAAGCGTTCAGTCACAATGGCTGTAAGTTCAATCACAAAACAGAACATTTTAAAACTTTTGTTTGCATTTGCTGTGTGCTGCTTTATTCGGGGCAGCAGTTTTCAGGTCTCTGGTGTTTTCGGGGTAACCCTTCTCTCGCTCGGCCCCTCTGCTCTGTCTCGGTGACGCAGCCGAGTGGGCTCGCGCGTCCAGGGCTTCTTGTGCCTGGATGCGGCGTCACCGGAGCCCATGCCTAAACCGCCAGTCTGCGCGACACTCCGCATTTCAAGCATGTGCCGCAGCCTCCGGCACTGGGGGCCGACCTTGCCGCTAAGCCACCTGTGTGACTGGAGCACCCCGACTAGGCTTTCCTGCACCAAGCGCTGCCATGCGCGCCCCGTGGCCAGACGGAGGCGCTGTCAGTGCCGCCGTCGGCCACACACTTGGCATTCCTGCCAAAATACAGCTGAATTCATCTTCTATCACATGCCTGGACCCGCAAGAGCATTTTGTAGTCAATACAATGCCACTCTGGGTTAAACTTGGAAAATAATGTAATTTATACTTCAAAGTATAACGTCTTTCAGAGTTTCTCTTGTGAAAAAAAATAACTAAATGAAAAACTATTTCTGCATTTAAATATAACAATGAAGTTCCCCAGGCAGGGTTCGAGGCAGGATCCAGGGCTGCTAGGCGGTCCCGGAGACATGAAGGGACAGCCCCGTGCTGGCCCCGCCTTGGCTGCTTGTGCCCGTGTGACTTCGTACTGAAAGCAAACTCACTGCGACTGGCCGCTGCCCTGGTCCTGTCTGAAAGTGAGGCAGCGCCCAGGCCCGTCAGCCGGGCCGCCCTCCGTGGAGGGCTCGGCAGCCTACCTTGTTGGTGGTGTAGCTGTCCCAGATGATGAGCTTGCCGTCCTGCGAGGCGCTCACTAGAAGCCTGGGGAGACAAAGCACCTTCTCAGCGCCACAAGCACACGGCCACTCACAGGCAGCAGAGCGAACTGACGCTCAGAACTTGTGAGCACCTCTCACCGAGGACCCGTATTGGAGCTCTGGTCAGAGCCCCAGTCTCGAGGGGCACAAAGGGGCGCAGCCCTCCACCCGCCCACAGGCACAGCCCAGACTAGTTTGTGGGTCTCCTGCTCCGGGCACCTGGGCAGAGTCTGGTCTGTGTGTCGAAAGCCACTTGTGTGCTGAACACTCCTGACAGGCCACTCCAGATGGCAACAGCACTAACGGGTCAAGGAACCTCGTGAGAGCAAACTCAGGGACCAGTCAGGGTCACTGAGGCGTCGTCCGTCCAGAGCAAGCGCGACTTCCGAGTGCCGGGGAGCCCATTCGCTCCTCCCAGCAGGCCCGCCAGCAGTGAGGGCGAGAAGCTCCATCTGGGAGATTTTACCAGAACGCGCCGGCTGCAACCATTTCCGGCACGAGCACATTTGAGTCTTGATGGCCCCGAGCCTGGAGGTGGCCCTCGCCCGTCATGACCACCAACTGCACGTGCTGGGACCAGCGCGCCGCCCCTTCGTAAGGGTCCATGGGGAGTGCGGCACGGAACGAGCAGACACGTCCAGCAGTGTGACAAAAGCCGCAGAGCGGCGAGTACGGACACCAATCCTGTGGTTTCCAGACGCTATTTCTTAGCGCAAACCTGCACCTCGGTTCAGTCACCAACAGAAGCAGGCACTTTGATGACAGGGCTCCCCCTACTGCTCTGGCTCTGTCTGGCCCTCTGAAGTGTGGCCTCTCTCCAGGAGGGTCACCTTTGGCCGCGCTCCTGGTCAGAGAGCTGATTAATATCTGCTGACTTGCCCAGGAGTTAGGGAGACAGTAAGCTGCCCTCGATCCCCAGAAGGTGAGGGAAAGTGCGCCTCTTAATCCAGAGAGGGCAGCCGTGGAGGGCGACGCATCTCCCCCCAGAGCGTCCAACTAGCCACCCCAGGTCAGCTTCTGGAGAGCGCCATCTGCCGCGACAAAGGCCGGAGCCAGGAAGGAAGCCCAGGGCGGTCCACACGGAGAGCAGAGGTCACGGAGAGCAGGCCCACAAGCCTCGGGCCCTCCTGAGTATATGTTCCTAAATGTAAGTGGTTTTCTTCATTAGACGGTCAAAGAGAGCCTGACAGAGGGTCTTGTGAAACATCAGTCCAGTTAAAAAGCAGATTAAACAAACATCGTGGGCCTCACCAATGGTCCAAGAAAAAGGAGGCTGCAGGCGCCACGGAGCCTCTTTCCTCCTCCAGCCTGGGGCCTTCACAGTCCGAGTCTGGGCAGGAAGACTCACCAGGCCTCACCAGGCCCGCTCCCCGTCGTCCTGCTCCCAGGCCCCACAGCTGTCCTGGCCTGCAGAGCCTACGCCTCTAGCTCTGGGACTGTGGCTGCCACACCATCCAGGCTGCTGTCCCGTCAAGGAGGGCAAGCCCAGGTCACTGGCTACCATCTCCTTTTGCTAATAAACAGATGAACTGATTAGTAAGGATAGTGCTTTCCTTTTTCCTTTTTAATTCATTCTGATTACTGCTATCATTAAAATGAGCTAAATTAGCACTCATTTGCATTTGGAATTGTATGGGATACTGTATGGAACAAACTAAAGATAGAATCTATTGTTCGTAGCTGTTTACACTTCAAAGCAAGCAATTTCACAAAGAAAACCCAGCAGAAAATTGTCTGACAATCAAGCATGAAAAGAATACTACTCAAAGTCTCTGAAGAATCATGCTGGTGAGGTACGTGAAAGAATGTTAGAGTCACAAAGTCATACAGGATTTTACTTAGCTACTTGGGTGAAAAGGAGAAGAGAAGAGAGACCACAGCCTCAGGACACTGGCCAGGGGCCAGACTGGGGTGGTCGTAAGAGGAAGGGGCAGCCAGCCAGGGAAAGACGTGCGCTCCTGCCTGCCACAAGGCACGGTGAGAAGAGCGCCAGTGGGGCCTGTGTTCTGAGTGTCCCCAGGCCAGGAGGCAGGACACAGGAGCTCCTGGAGACTAAAAGGGCACGAGCCGAGAAGCAGCAGGGACAGGCTGGACAGAGGAGCTACAGTACAGCCGGGGAGGTGACCCTCCCAAAGTCACACAGGCACTGGAGGCGGAGGATGGTCAGAACATAGCAGAGGGGAGGAATGACGTGTACAGGTCGCCTCAGCACAAGTACGGACGGGAAAGAACACCCACAAATGTTGTACTTGGCTTACACACATGTCCAACACAAGACCTTTCTAAGGATTCCTTTACAAACCATAGCCGAAGAGTTATTTCTCCCTAGGGAAACAGGACAGTCCTGGAAAGCACGCGCACCGTGTCTGCTAGTGCCCCCACATGTACCTGGAATCCGTGCCCCAATGCATGGCGTAAATCTTGGCCAAGTGCCCCCTCAGCGTTCTCCTGGTGCGCATCTGGATTCTCCCCACCGGGTCGATGTTGTTTGTGATCTTAAAAATAAGAGTCACCGTGAATTACCATTCTGAGATGAAACGGCTCTCCTCCCTTGCCCCCCATCCCATACCCCGGTTCCCAGGCAGCGCTCCAGGGCGATTTCTCCTCTCCGGCACCCACCTTCCTCCCGGCTCTCAGGCCACAGGCGCCAGCCCCTGCACAGGCGCCTCCCCGGCGCTGCCCTCGCCTCGCAGCTCCTGCAGGCCCAGCAGCTGGGGCCTCTGTCCGCACTGACTGCTCCTCTTCCCGGATGGCCTGGCCAGCCACATGCCCTGCCCATGCCTGCACGTGCATCCGGCCCAGTCTAAGGGCGGAGATGGCTGCTGGCCCGACTCTACACCTGCTTATGGTAGAAAACCTGAACCTCCTTCATTTAACAGAAAACTGGACGCTGACGAATTGGGGCTGACGAAATCAACAGTGGGGTAGAAACATGCTGTCCAAATGTCCTGCGGACAATAATGCAGGCAATCCTGGGCGCCAGGTTTGAACATAGTGGCCAAACCCAATCAAAGTGCGGCCCCTAAAGCATCAGGCAGCGTAACGCAGCTGATGATCGTCAGAAAAGTAGGAATATAATCTTTCGCATTTCTGCTCAATTCGTTAGACAAAAGAATGAATGTTTGGACAAGATGAAATTCGCCGTGCTGAAGTGCACGCTTCAGGTGTGCGGGGTGCCCACAGACGTCCATCCCCCGGGAGGCCAGCCCGCACCCGCCAGCACTGCGCCGGGCCCTCCCAGGCCCAGGGGCCCCAGTGCGCAGCCTTCGCGCACAGGTGCTCTGGCTGCTTCCACCTCGCCCCGTGACTAGTGCTGCCAGGGACACCAAGTCGTGGACTTGTTTGCACACCGGTTTCAGTTCTTTTGAGTGTGGATCTAAAAGCAGATTTGCGGGGTCATGACTTTTGTGTAACTTGAAGATCTGCCCAATTGGGCTTCAGAAATGAAGGTTCAGGGCAGGTTTTGTTAGCAAGGGGCTTCAGAGCCCCTCATTTTAAGGCTGTAACAATATTTTACAAGTCTGAACCCGCGACAGTAATTAGTTAACAGTTGCAGAGATACTTATTTCTTATCTTAAGAGAGAAAAATAACTGCTCCCAAGGCACTCACTAACGTGAGAACGTGAAATGCTGAATGGAGACGCTCCCCGCGGCACAGATGAGACGCTGGACAGACTGGGGCACGGGTGCCATGTCGCAGCCAGCGGGCGGCTGGGTGCACTGCTTACCTGAGAGAGAGTTGCATCCGCACACGCTTTTCTAGCATCCTAGGGGCACAACGATGATACAGGAATCAGTAAAGGTTAGGATCAGAGCGCCTCCATAACCTCAGATGCAAAAGCAAAACAGGGAAGGGTGGAGTCCTTCCCTCTCCTCACCCCACTGTCTGGGCGCCCATGGACCACGTGCCACACCCCAGCTGGGCTCCAGGAACTGCACTCGGACCCCGGGCAGCAAGTCCTGCAGAGCGGCTCTCCCACCCCACCCCTTCCATGGCCCTGCAGTCTCGCTCTGCCCCACAGCCTGTGGGAGGCACGAACAGTGCGGGGGGAGAGCAAAAAAGGCTAAAATGCACTGCTGTCCACCCCAGATAGTTAACAGAAATGAGAAGAAAATCTGAGGACTTTGTTTTCAAGCCAATGCTAAACTCTAGGGGAAGAGCAGAGGGTGTGGAGTGCAGACAGCCCACTCAGCAAGGTTTCCTGGCCGCAGTGCCCGCTACAAGTGCCTGTATCTACCTGGTGAGGCAGGTCAGAACACTGAAGGCTTATACTAAAACTAATGAAGATTTTCATGAGAAAATGAATCTTGCCCTCTCAAACTGGCTTACATGTTTTTACATGTAGAAAGCCACACGTTACGGAAAATGAGAGAATAGCTTTATAAAGATCAAATTTTGAGGGCAGGAATAACTTCAGAGGGAATTATGACAATTTATAATAAAAAATGTCCGCACATTGGTCATCTGATGACCTCTCACAATGGCCACGGTCACGTGACCCCCCTCCCCTCGGGTGGGGGGTGTGTGTCCACAGGAGACCAGGCTCAGGGGCAAACCGCCTCATTGCCACTCCCTGTTACTTCAAGGAGCTGCAGGAGAGCTGCCAGCTGCTAGCGCGGAGACATGTTAGCGCTGCTCAATTCAACTTCATCTGAGCAGAAGCCGTTGTGCTTTACCGTCAAAACCAAAGATCATGTGCTAAGTACTCCTACACCTTCCGCCTCTACTCTGAACAGGTCGGGATCCACTGTCAATAAGAGACAATTTACTGCTGCCTGGAAAACAAAGCCCTGGCCCTGACCTTTATCCTGAAGGGAGAAAGACAAGCTGATCAAGACGGCCCAGAGCAAACCAGCAAAAACATGGTCTTCCTTCCTTTCATTCAGTCCCATCGGGTCTCACTGAAATTCTTACAGTAAAAGGTATTTTGTTTCCCCATTGGCTGTAGATCATAGATTATTCCACTACCTTTTCTCAAGCTCAAGAGAAGTTGGCGAAAATGACATTGATGCTTCTTCCTCCCATCACCACTAGGCTTTCTGAGCAGGCCACTGGCCAGCTAGGAGACAGAATACGGCTCCCCTCACAGGGAAATGCACTGATGCTCCGAGGGCGGCAAGAGCCAGACGAAGCCGTGAGACAGCGCCGTCCACACCCACAGGGCTGCGGCTGTCTGACAACCCTGTCTTGGGTCTGGTCCCCAGTGTGAGAGGGCCTGCCTGCTGGGGACCCTCGCCAGAGGTCGGGTGTCTCCCTGCCAGGGGAACTGCTCCGTGGAGCTGGCTAAATAAGCGGGGTGCTCCCCACATCGGCACATCTGCCGCAAGCGGGGACCCCAAAGACCACCCCTGTGGATGGACACCCTCTCCACAAGTAAGAGCTGGTCAGGCACGAGCCAACGTAACTTTGTGTGCCTGCTGCTACGCTCGTACTCTGCACAGCTCTGGGCGGGGAAGCAGACCACGTGCTTCAGATGAGCGAGCGCTCAGGAGGTGACTCCCCAAGGGTAAGAACATACAAAGACGTTTAAAAACCAATGGAAACAAATTTACCGTATAGTCAAGTAATGACACACAACCTGCCAGGAGTTCATCCTGGGCCAATAAGATTCTATTTCAATCCAAAACACAGGCAAACGGACAATAAAACTCAACACGCGGGCTACATACTCTGATTTGGTTCTTAAGCTGCTCGGCCTCCTGCCGTAGCTGGTCAAGCTCACTCATCTTCAGGTCTTAGTGCTCTTCAATGCCACCTCCAAGAATCTGAGATCTGAAACAAATGCAAGCACGAAACGGTTCAGGATTTGATGAAGCAGAGGAAAGAAAGTGGAGTTTTGAGAGCGACGGTTTCAGCATCAACCAGAGGAATTTTCTTTAGCATTCATGGGATCACATCAAACGCCTACGGAGGGCTGGGCAGTGAGACGTGGCGGCCAACACTGACTGGCTCCAAACAACAGCCTCCTCCAAAGGTGACGGGTGAAAAAGGAAGTCTGTACAGAAGCAGTTTTCGGGAAGGACCTGAGAACCTGAGGCCAACTTTTAGAATATGGAAACCTGGAAACCTGGGGTTAGTTCAGGAAATGGGGCACAGACCCAGAACCCAAGGTCATGTCAGTAACTCGAACCTATGACCGCTGACGCTGTCGGCTCACATAGCAACTCTAACAGTGAGGTGTCCAGTGGGCTGGTGGCTCGGGGACACCTCGCTCTCCCATCAAAGGGGAGAGTCAAGGTGTCCCAGCAGACTTGGAACAATGCCGCAGCCCCGTGGAGACAGGCCATATGAGCTCCAATCAGTCGCGGCATCACTTTCCACCCGGCCCAACAGCCTCATTCAAACGCCCTGAGACCAGGGGCAAAAGGAAACCATCCTAGTAATCACACCGTCTCCTCCCAGGGGAACGTCCTAACAGAGGTGGTGTCTACGACCAAGAGCAGGGCTGCTCGGGTCATCAGAAACATGACCGACATCCTTCCACCATGCGGAACAGTCGCTCCCACGTGCAGACAGCAGACGCACGGGCCTGAAGACTGCGAGGCAAACACATGGGAGCGTTCCCAACAGCCAGGATTTTGTGTGACGGCTGCCCATACACGTTCCACGGACCCAGGTTTGAGACTGGGGTGGGCGACAACCGAACAAATGAATAAATAGATGCTTCTTCCTCCTCTCTCTCCCTGCCTGCCAGCCTGCCTGCCTGCTTTCATCCCTGCTGCATCTCACCTTTAAAAGACAAAAAACAAAGGAGCCCGAGGCTAACGGCAGTAGACATCAGATATTTAACAAGCAGTGGCAGATTCCGAAGACTGGAACACATCTGGGGGATTCCCTGCATGAAAGCACAGCTGTTAAGAGCTCCTAGTCCAGATAATTGTTCCCATTCCACACAAAAAAAAGGTTGAGATGTGGCCTGTATCCCAGACACTCGGGATACATTTTTTCTGTTTGAGAGGTGCAGGCAGGAATGAAGGCGACTGGGCAGACAGGAAGAGAGAGGGGGAGGCATCTTTATGTTGTTTTTTAAATTTCAGTTGTTCACCGTGGTCCCTGGGCCCAGGACTCGAACCCAGAGGTACATGACTTGCTCCTTTGGAAGCCACTGACCTAACCACTTGCTCCCCCAGGACATGACAGTGTATATTTTTTAATAAAAATGCAAATGATCTTCCCAATCAGAAGCATCTTAACAGGTGAGTGAGCTCCTGGGTCATGATACCCTGCAGCAGGAGCCTGGCCCTGCCCTGCTGTTTACGGCCATGCTGCTGGGGCGCAGGACAGGAAGGAGAAGGGGGGCCTGCTGTGTGTGCTGGGAGCGCATCGCCAGCCCTGCCCCCGAGTGAGTCTGAGAACCACCTGGAAGGCCCAGAGGGCCAGCTGAGATGTGAGGCTGAGGCTCATGAGCCAGGACCCAGAGAGCGTTCTGGGAAGAGATGAACACAGGAAGTTCTAGAACTATTTCTGATCAAAACAGTGTCCCTAAAGGAGTTGCTTCACATGGGTGTCATGTCCCCGAGACTACCCCAGGCCTCCTGAACAAATGAGCACTATGAGGTGGCTGTGGGAAAGGAGGCCCTGTGCTCACGCTCCTGCGGTAATAATGCTAATTCCCTCTGGTTCTTATGTACCATTCCTAAGGGATGTGCGGATCAGTGCAGGGAGCAGGGGCAATGCCAGAGAACTGGGCGTTCTATGAGGCGGAGCTGCGCACTCTCCCAGCCCAGGGTGCACTAGCGAATGGGCAGGGGTGTCACCTGAGCCGCTGCACAAGTGTGGAGGACAATGGTCACAAACCAGCTCAGAGGACAGATGTCCAGGAGTGTATTGCACATGGCCAGCCACAAAAACACACTTGGAGGCAAAAACAAAGCCAAACCTGTTATACTGGTGTAAAGGAGACAAAAGCATGGTGAATGAAGACGCGAACAGAATAGATAAAGCTTTTGTGCGATGGAAAGGAACCAGCATCTCTCAAAGGCCGGCCTCACCCCTGCAGAAACAGGGGTGCCTCAGCAGTATCGTCAAAACCACCTGGTTAATGCAGGTGCAGCCAGAAGGCAAACGGCTCAGCTGTAATGCACTAGGGTGCCCCCCAGACCAACACACTCAATGTTTTACACCCAAGTTACATGTCTAGGCAAGTCTATACTCAGGCATAGCTCTCCCAGCAATATCCCCGCACGTTAAGAAGTCTTTGTCTGCAAAGAGGCTGCTTTGGTCAATCTCTCCAAATTTAATGTGAAGAAAAGTAACAGCTAAAGTTGTCACGATGGACGATGAACCAAACTGCTAGTTTTAGATGAAAACGTAATGTCTGGTTGTGACGGACTGATTTATTTTCAAGAGGCAGGGAGCAGGCAGGAGCAAAGATGGGAGGAAACAGCATTTTATGTATTTGGCTGTTCCTGGCAGTACCAGCTCCCTCCCTGACACCCCGGGCAAGTTGTGGATTCGGCTCTAAGTGCACCAGGGCACATCTCTGGTCCTAACTGAAACACAAAAAAGCGAGGCTGAAACCTACTGTGGGGCACTTGAAATATTTTAAAAATTACCTTCTCTGTTTTCAAGTCAACGTGTATTTTCAAAGCTGCGTCTAGAAAAAGACAGTTTTAGCAGATAAACATGCACTGCGAGGGGACGCCCAGCTCCCAGCACGCTGCCATCCGTCCAGGCCTGCCTGCATGCGTGAGGACGGCCCTGCGCCCGGGGGGGTTGTGGGACGGCAGGCAGCCGCCCCGGAGCCGGCCCCCACAGCAGCGGGTGCAGCAGCGGACGCGCCGAAGGGCGCTGCTCTGTGTACACGAAGGCCCGCGCCCCGGAGATGAGCCGCCCTGCCGCCGCGCACACGGGCGCACGCTCAGCGCTGCCTGGAGAAAGTTGAAGGGACACGGCGGCTGCTGTTTGGCCTGTTACTGGATGACTGCTGTGTGCCACTGAGAATAGCAGTAGAGACAGCAAACGTGGGAAACGCCTGAATCAAGCACGCATTTGTGTGTAAAAACCAGCTATTTTAGTAGAAAAACATACACTTAAGTTTAGAAGACACTTAACAAGACTACTGATCAACACCACCTTTGCTAGAGGAGCTGGTCACCTTTTTCGCGTCACGCTCCAGGAACGTACATATAAGAAGTAAAGTCTTACTTACATTTAGGGTTCTTTGCTTTTCTCGTCACTATCCTTAGTGTCCCCCACCTCTAAGTCTTCTGGAGACCCCACCACCAGCTGTGCGTGGCCTGGGCTCCAGCTCCTCGGGCATCGAGGGCCCAGGTAAGCTCCGGGGTGCTGAGTCAGCACCGCCCTAATCCACTAGGACAGGTCTGCTGAGTCTCACGTCTTCCTCGATGACCCACATCTGCCATGAGCCTTTACTTGGAACCTGTACTGGAAAGCCGTGTCGCAGAAACGGAAATACCTCACAAGGAGTCTGCACGCGGTCTGCCAGGCTTCAGAAGTAACCGCAGGGGAGGCACCCACACCTCTACCCACGCCCGAACACTCCAGGAAGAGCACCCCATTACACACACAAGCAATGACCCCAGTGGCCTGGCGGTCTAGGAAGCAGGCCACGTACATCCAGGGTCCCGGGGAGCGTGGCGAGCCTTTAGCCCGACACTGAGAAGTGAGCCCACGCCTGGCCCGTGGCCTGGGGAGGCAGCGCCCCCACACCAAGGACGCCGTGCTGCGCTGGAGCCTGCAGAGGGAGCACGCCGGCTGCGCCCCAAGCCAAGCCCACCGCGTGCCGGCGTCAGTGACTGGAAAGGAGCAGAGTTGGTGGCGAGCCCCGGTGGAGCCCCCCGGTTGGGCCAATCGCCTGTGAAGGACGCAGGCCGCATACTCCTGGGTGCGCGTCCCGGACTGCAGTCAGACAGCCAGTGCGAACAACCAAATAAAAAACAAAATGCTTCCTCCTGCTCTCTTTTCCTTCCTGCCTGCAATAGAGGAAGAGAGGCGAGGGGTACAACTTTTGCAATTATTTCAATTTTTTTATTAAAATAGTTTAAGAAAATATTGGAGACTTTAGATCTTGATTCGAAATCCAAACGTACAGATTGTGAGGAACATCAGTCTAGGGGGTCTGCTGACATGAAGGTTTCTAGTCCCGTGTCCTTCCCTGTTAGAAATACTTTTAACTTTGAAATGACAGGACATGGGAATCTGTTTTAAAATACTCAAAGATAGATAGAAGGCAAGAGACTAAACCAGCAAAATTCTATAAATGTTGGAAGCTGTTTTTATATGTTTGAACATTCTCTTAATAAAATTTTTTTTCAGTATTAGCATTGTTTAACTACATTTCAAAAGCATGTAACAAATGTCCTACATCGCTCGGTTTCAAAAGCGTGGGCGTACACGGCATCCCGCGAACAGACTGTTGCGCGCTGACGTTTTTTCAGTGGTGACACAATCACTCTGCCACTCAACTGATGGGTTGTGAGAAGGTGTCAATCCTGTGAATCTCCAAATTTGACCAAGCGAGTGAGTGGGTCAGCCACGGGCAGCCAGATATTTCAAAGGTGACCATCATCAAACACTGTAACGGCATCACAAAATCAGTTCCTGTGAAAGGACAGGACTCAGGACACTCAGTGAAATCAAAAGTAAGCCAGAAGCAGGTCCTCCATGGCTAACTAAACAGTTATAAAGTCTAATTACTTTTTTTTTTTTTTTGAGAGGGAGAAAGCATTTTATTTTGAAACTTAGTTGTTCACACTGGTTGTTTCCCCTCGGACCTGGGACTTGAACCCAGGGGTGTGTGGCCTGTGCTCCTGTGGAGATGACCGACGCAACCTCCACTGCACCAGGGCGCCTACATACTTGACTGGTTTGAAGTGTCCTACTGAAATTTAAATATATTCTTGACAACTGACAAGCAAATATGTTTTGTTAGGATGCTATGTATTTAGTCTGTCTTCGACGTCTGCGATGTCCCATGAGGTTTTCCTGTTTCTCAACTTTCTGATGTATCTTTCTCTGTAAGGACAGGCACAGGCAGGGACGGAAGCAGGCAGCCAGCAGGCAAGAAGGAAGCAGGAGCCTCGAGCCAGGACCCCAGGGAGCAGTGCCCAGCTCAGCGCTTGCTTGGAGGAGCAGAGGTGTCTCCTCCTCACATTTCACACCAGCAGCAGTACCAGCTGACAACCCAGCAGCAGTTTCACGCGTCCGAGGGCTTCCTCTTACCACATCAGGACAGTGAAAACGGCCGCGGAGGCGTTCACAGCAGCGGCTTCAGGTGCGTAAACAGACCCACAGGGCCTCTCCCAGGAAAGTGAAGGCGTCCTGCGCTGGTCTGACCTGCGCCCCGGGGAGCCCTGGGGGAGGCACCTCACTTCCTACTGCCTCAGAAAAACGGGGCGCCCTGGCGGGCAGGCAGCAGAGCCTCTGGGGCGGGGCTGCGCCCAGGACCCCGTTTGTGAGGGGCGGGTACAGGAGAGCAGCAAAAACAAACAAAAGTGCTTCCTCCTCTCCCTTCCTTCCTCTTTAGAAAAAGTTCTTGAGATTTTCAAGCCACAACAAACCTCCAGACAATTCACAAAGGCACTGACAGCCACATCCACTGGCGCCCGGGCAGAAGCTGTGGAACCAGCGTAGTCCCAGGGAGTGTGTCTAAAGCCAGACCCTCCGCAGGGCCCGCAGGGACAGCTGGGCCGCGGCGAGAAAGCAGCGTCGCAGGGCTCGGTGCCGAGGGGTCACGTCGACAAATGCGGCCAGGGCCCGCCACAGCAGGGAAGGCACGGGTGGGGAAGGCACGCGGGAGGCAGGCAATCGCGGGCAGACAGGAGGCTAAGCCCTGTTACGACACAAAGCCAAGTGGTCTTCTCCGCCAGCCTCTCTCACGGAGAGGTGTCGCCTACCAACTGCTGCCCAAGTGTACGACTCAGCAGGGACACCTGAGCGCCCTCGCATCCAACTCAGCGATGCCGCATTTACACTGACTACGGGATCCACAGGGCAGGTCCCGTGCTCAGTGGCTGCGGTGCAGGCCACATAAGGCCCAAAGATGGCGGTTAGGGACCGGGGCTGTGCGAAGGGGAGAATTTACATTTCAGAACAAATTACATCTGCTAAGGAAGATGTATTTACTGAAAGCTTAAAAACTCCAAATATGGCGCACCCTGGTGGAGCAGACGTAGGTCAACTGTTCTGAGGGAGACGGCTCAAATCCCAGGTGTGGGGCAGAGGTGTAGGGGGTGGGGGGGAGACAACCAGTGTGCACTAAATAAATTCTTAGTGCTTCCTCCTCCTCTCTTCCTGCCTTCCTGTGTACGTGCCTTCATTCCTACTGCACCTTTCCTTTAAAAAGAAAAATCCAAATATACAGCTGTTGTACTTGATAATTTTAAACTCAGATTTATTTAAGCCGTGAGTGCTATTTTGTGCCTGTAGTCCTCCACCTCTTATTTCTAGCTGGCAAAGCACCAAATCAAACCTGGAGGAAGCCCCTGGGGTCCCGTCCCCCATGCCCTCCTCCGCAGCCCCGGGCCCACCATGGCAGCGGGCAGGGGAGGGGTGTGCGTTGGCTCCTGCCCTCGGCTCTGGTCACACCCGGCCTCGAACCCAGGAATAAGACATGCTCACATGGCTTCTCTCTGCCCAGAGCCTTCAGGAATGACTTTTCTCTCCAAGCACAGGTCGAGGCAGGAATGAAGGAAGCAGACAGGCAGACATTTACTCAGTTGCTAATCTCAGTCGCTGCCAAGGCCCCGGGTCTTGAACTGGGGTCCTTGGGATGCATGTGGACTGGGCCCGGTGGATGGCACGGCTGGGTCACTGAGGCACCTCCTTTCGGTCCGTCGGTCGGTCCGCTGCCACAGGCCCGAGCCCCGAGCCCCAGGGCGCGCCACCGCACGTGGAGGTCCATCTCCCAACGCCAGCCACCATCTCTGCTTGCCTGTCCCCGCCTCATGACTTGACAGTGGTTGCGAGGAAAGAAGCCATGAGGTCGCGCACGTTCCCGTCAGCAACGGTGCGACATCTTATTCTCAGCGAGTGGAGCCGTCCTGAACGTTGCTCTTGACCTGAGCGCTAAGCTGCAGCTGCCTCTCCCGCCGGCTGCAGAAACTTAACGGACCGCTCATGCTCATCGGTCTCTCGTTCTGCCTATGGCGCTGTCGCCGGCAGAGGTTCCCACAGGGCTGTCTCCTGCCTTCTCACCCGTGCCCATCAGGCGGCGTCCAAACACCTGGACTCTTCTTTAACGGGTGGTGTGCTGCCCTGGCCCAGGACCCCTCACTCGCTTCTCTCCCATCTGTTCACAGAGCAGTTAGAGGGGACACCAAAAGGCTCCCTGGGCTCAAGGACCAGCTCTGAGGGAGTGACAGACAAATGTGGGTCTGCAGAGATGGCTCATGAAATCTGATCTCACCACCGGGATTCAGAACCTTTAGAAATCAAGGTGAGTCCCAATCTACCAGCTGTGACTGAGCTCTGTGGCAAGAAGTCTCAGCTTCCCTACTTCCAGAGCAAGCGTCTTCAAACTACTTCCCAGACGAAGTCACACAGCTGCTTGGGGGCCCACTCAGGGTCGAGTGTGGGGCAGCGCTCTGGCCCCACATCCCCAGGGCCCACTCGGCGCAGCGCCGCGGCCCTCTCTGGGCAGGCACTGTCGCCAGGCTGGCGCGTCCAGCAGCTACACAGCACAGCAGACTGGAATCTTTCCTCTCCTCGTAGCCAGATTTAAAAAGTGAAAAGAAACAGATGAACATAAACTTAATAATAGTTTATCCAATGTATCAAAAATGCTATACACATGCAATCACTGAAATGACCGGGCCACCAGGGTGCACCCATGCTAGGTTTTTGAAATTCGGTGTTTTCTAGCTGAATTTGGACTAGCCTCATCTTCAGTGCTTGACAGTCACGTGTGGCAGATGGCCACGAGCTAGCACAGTGACGGCACAGTGCTGAGACCTCCTGATCTCTTCATTCACACAGGAGACACTCAGCAGGACACTCACTCCAATGTGCTCCTAAAAGAACAGGAACAAGGTTTTCCTTTCTATCAACTCAAACTGGGAAAGAGCGAATACCTGGCAGCTCTTCCTTTAGGTCACCTTACCGATCAAGTCACTTACCTACCCACACTGGCAACTAGAGAGTAATTGTTGAGTAATGAGAGGCGGCTCAGGGACACAGGTGTGTACCTCGGTCCCCCTCTCTGAGCCCAGGTCTCCTGAATCCCCCGACTGGGGGCAGCACAAAGCCTGACTATTCTGGGCCCTGCTCTCCCTCCACGCCCATCCTGTTAACACTATGGCCTCTTTTGGCTTCCAGGGTCAACCTTGGAACCTAACACATACCAGGTGATGCAAGTCACTCACATGCAACCGCTTCAATCTGGCGAGGCCAAACAGGCCCGTGCGAGCGACGGTGAGCCAAGCCTCACACACACTTGAAGCCGTTGTGCGAAATGAAAGGCACGTGCCCAGGCGGAGCAGGGCCCTGCAAGTCTGCACCGGCAGCGAGGCCCCAGCATCCCGAGCAGCCCCAGCCCCCACGCTGAGGCTGCTCCCCCGTCGTGCCGGTGCGCGCCCGGACGCAGATGGATGCAGATGCTTGTGCCTGCACTCAGGCCTGCAAAGCACGGTGAGTGCTCAGCGCTTCTCGCACAAACTGCTTACTGGCCTCCGGGGGGCAGGGGCGGGGCGCCCCATATCCCACACCTCACTGCTGGGAGACTTCAACGAGAACCCACCTCCAACCTTGCAGTCCAAGTGAACTGCAGCGAAGGATGACTCCATAGGACTTGTCCCGCAGCAGCGATTGAGGTTTAAACCCCAGATGATTTCAGAGAACCATCGCCTCCGGTGCTCCAGCCACGCGTCCACGCAGGGTGATGCAACAGGCCTCTTGCAGAAATCCTGGCGGAACAGTGGCCCCGGGTATAACAGGGTTTCCCCAGCCCAGGGCGGGGGCTAAGGCGAGGCCTGTCAACCTTCCTGGGTGTGAGTGACATACCGTTTGGTAGATGTGCACATCTCTGAAACTGTCCCAAGTCTAGAAAATGACACGTCCGGCACCCAAGTGTCCTTGTGTCCTGGGGACCCCGATCCCACCCCAGGCAACCACGAGCCTACTTCCCATCACTGGAGTGCCCTAGAATCACAGCGGGGGCCTTCCTGTGTGGTCTGGCTCTGCACCCAGCGCCACTGCCTGAGCTTCACCCGCAGCCAATGTGGGCGGACGGGCAGGATGGCACACCGGCGACCCTCGGAGAGAGGTGCGTCTTCTCACATCAGGCCTCTCAAGGCCCAGGTTCAGATCGTCCCGTGTTAGCACATGCTCTCCCCGTGTCCTCACGTTCTTCTCGTGTTATCTCACATTATCTCATGTTCGTCTCGTGTTATCTCATGTTACATAGTCTCTGGTAAAGCCTGTTCATTTCATTGCTCTTTTTTGCTGTTCTTTTCTTAATACTGAATTCTGAGAGTTCTTTGCACATTCTGGATACAAGTCATCTAAACGACAAATGATCTCCTAACATTTTCTCCCAGCCTGTGGCTTTTCATTCTCTGAGTGTATCTTTGAAAAAGCAGAGCTTTGCAATTTTGAAAGTCCAATTTACAAATGTTCTCATTTACGCAGTGTCCTTGAGGTCATTATTAAGAAATCTGTGCCCACCCAAAGCCGCAACCGTTTCCTGCGTCTCCCTTTGGGGGGCGGGGGAGAAGGAAAGAAACCCGGGGCACCCCTGTGGCCCAGGTGCAGACCATACAAACACAAAGCCCAAGGACAGGGCACGGGTTCCAGGCGGGGCAGGAGGGAAAAGGCGCGAAGAATCTAAATCGGGCTGGTGGGAAGGGCCTGCTCAGGAGGCGCTCCTGGCTCCCTCTGGAGGGCGCGCCCAACCCCTCCCTGTCACCTTGTCTTGCTCAAAATGACTTTATTTAGTACTTGGTATTAACTGGGAATTTAGTTGTTTAGTGTGGAAAAAGGGGAAGAAGTTTCTTCTCCGTTTCTTTTTTCAAAACCCTTTAAAAGGCCCAGGAAAACACCTGGATTCAATCTGAAAAGCACCGAGAGAGAATGGGTGTTTGGAATCCTGTTACCGCAAAAAGGAAAAAAGAGATTTTTCACCTCACCTCACATTTGTCTGGTCTTCATCAAGACACACAAAGATGAAGCTTCGACCTGCAGACGGGGCCTCTCCCTGCTGCCCGTCCTCACAGCCGCTCCCTCCGGGGCCGCCGCTGGGGTCGGGTCTCAGCACAACCTCCCTTGTCGTTTTGGGCCTCTTCCAGAACACCGTCGTCGGAGTCTGGCTGCAGCAGCCACCCTGCCCGTCCAACGCTCCCCTGGGCAGCAGAGACCCTCGCCCCTCTCAGGCGGTGCACTTGTGGGCCGATGCTCGCCACACTTCTCCCAGACAGGACGGCGGGTTTTAGGAGCGCTCGCCAAGCTCGCAAAAGGAAGGACGCTTTTAAAAGCCGCTGCCATGCATAACTCAGAAGGCAAGCTGCACGGGGACTGTCTCCCACTCCCCAACCCAGCCACGCTGTCCCCGTGGGCAAGGTGGGCCCCCGGGGGACGCTCTTTTAAAGATACTGTCTGGTACAAAAGCTTGAGAGGTTTTCTTTTTTTTTTTTTCTTGAAGGAAAGGTGCAGGCAGGAATGAAGACGAGTAGGCAGACAGGCAGCAGGACGAGAGAGGAGGAAGAAGAATCTTTATTTTTATTTAGTTGTTCACACTGGCTGCTTCCACGCCCCAGGACTGGGGACTCAGACCTAGGGTTATGTGGCCTTCGTCTTTCGGAGGTGACTGACCTAACCGCTGCTCCACCAGGGCGCACCTGGAGAGTCTTCGTGGCTTACTTTGATCGCAGTTTCCAGTATTTTAAAATGCGTAAGTAATCTTTTCAAATCCTAATTCTTGCAGATCCATTACTGTTGAGCCAGCTTCCGGGTCTCAGTTCTTTCTAGATGCATTGTTTCCAGACAGGCTAAACAAAACCCCCTGGACAAAGACCCCGACTCCAAACGTAAACCCTTTCAGGCCTTTTCCTTATCAGGAGACAGGTATGAAAAGCGGCGTCAGAAGGCACATCCCCACCATCTGCCCCGACTCAAATGCCCGGATGCCATGCTCAAGGCAGGAAGCAGTGAGTCACTAGGTCTGTGTCTGGCGATTTGGGAAAGGGTCCTCAGCCAGCGAGCCGCTGCCTCTGGGGTCAGATTCAACACAAAAGTTGACTCCTCTGGGAAAGTAAGGCTCAGGCGGGGGTGCCTTTCCTGACAGCAACACTTGTCCCACTGGAGTCCAGGGCCCAGGGGAAAGGGCACGCTCCGACTCTGGGGTGCCGGGGCCGGATGGCGGGGTACCCCAGCAGTGGCAGGCCAGGCAGCTGGAGATACGACAGTCGGGGGTGAGATGCTCTGACCCGGGGACGTGAGGACACACTGAGCTCTAGTCAGTCTTTTTAGGAAACAGCCCATGAGAGGAGTCAGAGGAATAAAGGGCAGATAAGACAGAAGATTCAAGCAGATTCCAAAGACGAAATTAGAACATCAACAACCAGGTGCCTTTTTAAGGACAGCCCTTTTTAAAACCCACCGAGCCCACGATCTGCCAGCAGAGACCTGATCTGGCAGCACTAAACATTCCTGTGCGGCGCTTCTCTATACGCACATAGTTATGCACGAGGCCTATGCACGCTTACTGTCATCACAGAGCTTTTCAGAAGCTCGAGACGTGCACAGAAAATTCGTTCTTTTGCCCCCCAGTCCTGGGTCTTGAACCATGGCTTTCACAGCCTGAGTCTCAGCCGCCTGAACCCAAGGTGCTCAACCTCTTTACCAGTCCCTTGAGTTTTAAACCAGGCAAAGGTCCCTTGTTGGAAAAGATTCTTCTGTATCATCATAACCCCGTGAGAAAGAAGCACATAGGCGCCATTAATCATCTGCAAGTCCGAGCTCCGAGAAGCGACTGGAACAGACAGCAGAGGGCCACTAGTCTTTATCCTCCCCGTGTGAACAGCTGCTGTGTCCCAGCTTTCAGGTGTCCGATGACCAGCCCCCCTGGGAGCGGTGTGCACCTGCAAAGCACACGCCCTTCATCCCGACCCCAGCGCAGCTGGCCTGCAGAGTTCTGCCTAACAGACGGGGGCTTGTAAGAGAAAGGAGGCACCTCATCTGAAAAACTCCCCAGCTCACGGGCAGAGTGTGAAGTGATGACATGAAGGAGGGCCCCTGGCCAAATTCAGGTCAACAGGAGAGTCAAAGGAGTAATGATTATAATAGAACATATCTTACTGGGAAAAAATCCACACAGTACACGATTAACACTTGAATAAGCAAAACATACACAAGAGACGAGGTAAAGCTTTCTTTACAGAGGAATGCAAATAGGTGACAGAATTAGATCACCACCTGGGGCCCGGGAACTGAACCAGGCAGCGAAAGCAAGTGCCAGTTAGGGTACGCAGGGCTGTCGTGAACACCCCTGGGTTCTTTCTTATGACAGAAAGGAAAGGTGTCACCACTTAGAGCTATTGGTGGTCACCACCCTTAATCGACTGATCAAACAAGTGTCACCAATAATGGAACAAACCAACATTAGGTGTCTCCATTTAAATGGGTCACCTAGAGAAGTTTTCCAAAAATATTCTGCCTGAATCCGATCATGAGGAAACGTTTCTAAAAACCAGACTGCTGGTGCGCCCTGGTGGCCTGGCAGATGAGGTCATCGATCGGGGAGACTTGCACCACACGGAGATGACACAGATGAACAAGTACTTAAGACAGACGCTTCCCTCTCCCTGCTCGCCTACGTGCCGTCATTCCTGCTGCACCTGACCTTAAATAAACAGAGGCGCCTGAACTCACACCAGGATAGAGGGGAAAGACTGTCCAAGACACGGTGAGCTAAGGAGAGCAAGCGACCACACACACAGCTTGTGACCCTGACTCGCGCCCGAGCGGAGAACAGGACGGACACTCGGGGAAACCGAGGACGCTGCACGTGGACTGAGGCCCAGCATGCCCGAGCCACGTTAGTCAAGCCGTGGGCCGAGGTGACACTGCCGTGGGCCACGGGCACGCTGTGGGCGTGAGAGCTCGGCCCTGGTGAAAGGCAGAGCGCACGGAGCTGCTCTCTCAACTCTGTCGCGTCACGTTACTCAAAATCAAGAGGGGGACCCAGGCGAATAAGCGGCCAACAGAGCAGGTTTCAAACACACCACTGGCACCGTCAAAGGTGGAGGAAATCACTGTATTTCGTCTCTGACTTCCAGAACTTCCGGGCGGTACAGTGGGCTCCCTCCCTCAGCGACGGGAAAGCGCGGCGCGACCGTGCGCTTGTGACTTCATGATGCCGTCTGACACCGTCAACACTCTGATTTTTCTGTACTTTTTAAGAGACAAGTATTTCACTTTAAATTCCCATAATTAATTCCTCATTGTAATAATCTTTAGTGCTATTTTTTCTTAGGCTGAGAGGTTTATCAATTTGAACTTTGCAGAGGACTGACGCTCCGTTGCACTGATTTTCAGGGTTTTGTTTTCAATTGCATGAATGCCTGCTCATCATTTCTTCCTCTGCTTGTTCTGAATTCAGCTGCTCTTCCGGTTTCGTAAGGTCAGAGCTTCCATGGTGAGGACCGGTTTTCTGGAGTAAACACTGAGTTCTGTTAAGTTTCCCTGCGAGCCCTGCTTTCACAAGCACCTCCCACCCCGACGCTTTGTTTTCACTTTCATTCAAACTGAAACATTTTCTAATTTCTCCTACGATGTCACCTGTGACCTGCTTCCAAAGACGTGGGGACTCTCCGGAGCAGAGTGCTGTGACGCCCGCTGGTCGGTCCTCACAGCTCCCCACTGCAGCCCCATGCAGCCAGGCCACCCAAGTCTCCCACGCTCCTGCTCGGGACAATGCTGACACGCAGCGCAGGCCACTGGACCAGGCTGCACAAGGAGCGCTGGAAAAGGGAGCTTCCACCATCCCTGTCAGCACTGAACGCAGCAGTTGCAGCCGGGCGCTGTGCTAAGTGCTTGAGGCGTCACTCTCTCAGTAACGGTGGGTACGCTGTTACCATCGTCCCGTCATTTTAATTCTGTAAAGTCACAAAAAGACACCTGGGACGAAGCAAGGCCAGTAACAAGGAGGAAGCGGCATCGTTGGGGTTTACACTGACTCCACGTGCTACGTACTCATTTTGAAAGTGAACGTGTAAGTATTTTTAAAAAATCAGGTGCAACTAAGATAGTCCCTTTGCTCATACTCTTCCCCTCTGCTCTGAATGTCTGTGGGTGTGTGTGTGCGGCCAGCTAGTCAGGCCAAACATGCTCCCCCTCCTCAAAACGTGGGCAGAGCTCCCGAAGTGTGGAGGTGGGGCGTGAGCGCTGAGGGGGCTGCCCCCCACCCCGGAGCAGCCTGCAAGAACAGACATGGGGGCTGGGGGCTCCGGCGACCTGCGTCCGTCCCACCCTAGGCTCCTCTAATCCATCCTTATGACATTTTGTTCGTTTCCTCCTCTGAGTTCCAGCGGCGTCACTACCTGCATATCCACACCAGTGCTCGTTCCCTGGGTCCTCGTGAGTACGTGACCCTCATCGTATGGAGGCAGCGGCCGCGCAAACGCCCACGGCCTCGTCTTCCACGCTGGAGTCCGACTCTCCCCGGATGGAGCAACGGCAGAGCCTCAGCCCCTGCCCAGCTTGCAACGCTGCCGGCCGCCACCGCCTCCTTGCACCCCGACTACTGCAGGGGCCATGCTTTTGTAGTTCTCCGGCCTCAGCGATCCACCTGTGGCCCTGACCCTGACTGCACCCTGCACGCTGCGTCACGCTGGGCTCTGCCCTCCCACTCCTGCCAGCCCCACTGACCAGACCTCCCAGCTCAGCATCTTGCCCAGTCTTCTACCCTGTGCCCCCACCTCCTTTCCTCTTCACCCCGTCTTATACATCGCTGCCTGATTTATCTTTCTGAAGGACAGCTCTGACATCTGACTCCTCCGCTCCAAAGTCTTTAATATCCTCCTACGGAAGAAAATCAAACTTTTTAGCCTAGCCTCACTTCAAGCCCTTCTACCTTACCCATCGCTTCCCAGGCCCCTCCCCCAGATTCTGATTCACAAGTCTGAAGAAGGCCACCTGCAAGTGCCAGCACGCCTGGGGATTCTGGCACTCTGCCACGTGGGGGCAGAAATCCTAGCACGAGTGTGCACACTGCTTTCAAGAATTAGAGACACCTTGAAAAAGGGAAATACACCCCAGAATCTAAAAAAAGGCAGGATGCTCCCAAACTAACCAGCGGGAGACAGGAGTATCTTATTCCTATGAAAACTGAAGGCGCTCTGACTCGAGGTGTTTCTGCAAGTTGACCTCACTTGTGGGCTGAGTCAGCAGGGTGCAGGAGAGCCTCCAGAGTGGGTGTGAGCAAGGGGAGCCCCCGGGGTGCACTCACAGCAGCAGAGGGTCGACCGGGCTCCTGCAGCAAGTCCTCAGCCACAGGATCCCGTGTCCCAGCCCCGCTCTGCTGACACATGGCACATGGTGATCACTAACGTGGCGAGTCCTATGTACAAAAATGGTTGGATGCTGGAGTTGACAGAGGAGCAAGAAAGGGGCCCCCCGACTGGGCGGACACCCCATGTAGTGGTGGTCTCCTTTTACGGGTCCTACCTACTCCGTAGCATGCACCCTCCCTTCCCTTATGCTTTGATGGCCTACCTAAGCTTTATAGAAATTCCAAAAGAATACACTATGGAATGAAGTGTTTTCTTAGTTCTAACGGAAGCAACTTGGATAAAAAAAAGTCATAACGAACTGCACACCCTGGTGGAGTAGTGGCTGTGTCTGCTGCCTCTGGCCAAGTGCGGTCCACATACATGCCAACAACTGGGGTTTGTTTCCCAAGGCCAGGGGAGAACCACCGGGATGACCAACTAAATAAAACAAGGCACTTCCCCTCCTCTCTCTTCCTTCAGTCCTGCCTGCATCTTTAAAAAGAAAGAACAAAAACACGGTAAAACTTCTCTGGCAACCTCTTCATGACAGGTAAGTGCCAAGCCGGCTTTGGTAGAATATAGCTTTAGAACAAATTTGGTAAAACAGAACAGGAAACGTAACACAAAGCAGTGGCTGATTCCACTGTTTAAAGAAAAAGGAGAAAACTCTTATTAAACAATGTACCTTTTTATGGACAGCCATCTCGACTTCCGATTATTTTGAGATGTGAATTTGTTGTTTTATAAACTTTCTCAGTAAGCTAGTGGAATTCAGACTTTCCCCCCGTACTCCTCTTCGCCTTTCCTGTCCTTTTTACTCAACTAATGTTAAGTGGAAACGCACCCTGGTAACAGCTCGAACGGAACGATGTGAGCCAGACGGCCAGCGCGCGCTTGAGCGTGCAAGGCGCACGCACGGACACGGCAGACATGGTTGCTTTCGTGGCGACTGGCTTCGTTAAGGCCTCCAACACTGAGAAGCGCTCCTGCGCTGGCGTTAGTGGCTGCTGACGTCTTGTGTGGCTACCCAGTAGGGGTCTGCAGCCCACTGTGCCTGCCGCGTGAGTGCGCCCTGGTGGCCTAGCGGGCTAGCACATCCTGGAAGCCATCCCACACACATCCCAAGGTCCCAGGTTCAAGACTCAAGGCCAGGAGGGAACAACCAATATGAACAACTCAATCAAACGTAAAAGCACTTCCTCCCCTCTTTCTGCCTGTCTACTCGCCTTCGGTCCTGCCTGCACCTTTCCTTAAAATAAAACAAAACGAAACAAAAAAAAAAACTATAAGGACTTCTGGCAACTTGATGGTGGGCATGTTGTGCTGTCATGTATTTGACAAACGGTGACCCTGCACATATGGGCATATGTTATTATTATACAGACATTCAAGAAAGCCAGGGTATATGGACAGCAGACTGTGATTTTTTTAATCACTTCGAATAGTTGCACTAAATACATTCATTGTCAACTTACCTGTCCCAAGTGCTGTTTGCCAATAAAAAACCTTAAAGGAATAAAGAATTAGTTGTTAACAACTACGTCTTCTGGAAAATGGTTAATTCCAGACATGAAAAATTAAACTATTCCTGATTCCCCCAAAAGTTAACTGGTCTAAGTCAAGGTCTGTCTGTTTGCCAAAAAGAGGGCTCCCACTGGCAGTGGGGGGACTGGACAGGTCCCACGACCGGAGGCAGTGGTCCAGGGGACATGGGACTAAAGCGAGTGTGGACACAGGACCCAGACCCCTACGTGGGCTGACTCTTAATGGCCATTTTTCTGCGTGAACTTTCTCAACCCTCGTGTCACCCTCGTTTAACCAGCCACTCATCTCATACAGGGCCCAACGTGCCTAGAACCCCGCTCTACCATCCAAGGTCAGCCATATCCGGTGGTTTAGCAGAGAGTCCTTGCACTAGCTCGCTTGCTGTCCTCAGGCCAGGTGGCACAAAAAAGGATGGCAGCCCCAGTCACAGGCACTACAGGCAGGGCCCTGAGATGGGAAACCAGGGTAATCAAGCAAAGACGGGCCTTGCTCCCCGGTGGAGCAGCAGTCAGGCCCACGGCCTCCAGCAGAGTGAGGTCTGTCTGCACGCCAAGGAACCAGATTTGTGTCCCAGCGTAGGGTAACACCAAGATGAACAACTAAGTAAAAAAACTTCTTCTCTTTCTTCCAGCCGCACCTTTCCTTTAAAACAAAATAAAAGCATTCACGCGTTCCCCACTGTCTCATCCACTTACTGGGTCAAACAGGAAGAAAAGGGCACATGGCCAGAATCGGCCTCCAATAAAGGCAGTCCTGTGACAAATCATGTCTTCAGTTCATCTGTCACAACTGCCAACGACACTCTCAGCTCTCTTCCACAGATCTGTGAGCAGTTTCTTAGGTGACAGAAAGCCATCTTCCTCCAGCAGTCACATTCTGAGAGCTGGTGAGGCCTCTTCAGTCAACATCCATTGTTTTTACCACGTCTTCCGAGTTCCCCTCTGATGACAGAGAGCACCAAAGGGACTTCACTTTGGTTTCCTGAAAGGAAGAGAGTCCTTCCTCCACTCTGATCCAAGCACTTTCAGTGGGTGATCCCGAGCCCCTGCTGGTGGCAACACCAGCTGCAGTAGCTAGGGCGGGAGACTGAGGGTTCAGACTCTGGGTCCCTCCCCCACGTGCGGGGATACTGCTGCGAACTCCCAGGGTACCGCAGGCACTCAGAGCTGAGGCACAGGGGACTGGACGGACAGGGACCACGGGGGAGCAGCTGGCTCAAGACAGTTCACAGTTCCAACAGCAGATGGCGCCACACCCTTTGCGATGACGTCACACAGACGCTGGGTTTGAAAACCCACTAAAGTGGCAGTCTTGCTAAGAGTACCCACAGAGATCAACGTGTGACAGGGGACAAGGGTAGCAATGTCCAGCCTGAGTCTGCAGTTGAGAAGCCATATTTATAGCCCATTAGTTAATAAGAAAACTGTATTTATTAATAAGATAAAGAATCTCAATATATGAGCATTCCTGCGTCAAGCAGACACACTTACGTTCCTGGACTTGGTAAGGGAACTGAAGGTCTTCACTTTGTGTAGGGACACTAAAGGGGTTCTTGGCATTAAGACTCCAATTGGGCCTTAGCTGGGAATAGAGAGGAGCAAAGGGACAGGAGGCAGCGAGCGGCCCGTCGCGTGCGGACCATACCACTGGGCAGCAAAGCTAATAACTTCGCCCAGACAGCACTCAGCACAGCACTCAGCACAGCACTCGGGGGCGGCTTCCTGAGAGGCGTCTGCCCCGGGAGAGCAGGGCTGGCAATGCAGCCTGACAGGGCACCCATGGGAGGCTGGCCCGGGGCAGAGGAGGGCGGAGCGGAGAGCGTGGCCGGCAGCAGCAGAAAGCGGTGCCAGGGCCACTTCTGGGATGTTCCGCCCACATGCAGAGTCAGAGGCTAACACGGGGCAGCGAACACACTGAGAGGGGCCGTGCTCCGAGACGGTGACCTGCGCTTGCTCTTTAGGGTCTGACTGGATCTGGATGGAGAGGGACCTGTAAAGGACATTATGGGGACAGAAAACAGCTCAGTATCAGTGCTGAATTCACTGATTTTCATAACGAAACTATGACCACACAAAAACATGTCCATGTTCTCCAAAACACACTACAAGTATTAGTGGTGAAGGGAAATGCAGACAGCGAGTCTGCATTCTACTTCGTGACACATCACAGCTGCCTGGAATGACACGTGCCGGCGTCGCGAGCACCGGCAGCCACCGCAGGGAGGCCTGGGAAAGCAGGAGCAGACCTCAGCGCACCCCCTGCCCCCGCACAGAGGACCGGGGGGCAGTCGTGTGGGCAGTGGCTGCTCGGGGGCAGCACTCGCACAGAGGCACTCACTTCACGCAGACGCATCGGCCCCACGGAGATTAACTAAGGCGAGTTCGGTGGACCCCGGGCCACACAGGGGAACCCCACTCTCAAAGCGCTTGGCCCTCAGGCCTTCCCACGGCATAAGAGGTGTGCGTTCTGCAGGGGTTAAGCAGTATGCCCACATGGAGACAACCTCAAAAGTCTCCAGACACTGTCAGCTGTCCCACTGAGGACTGTCGCTGTCCCTCTCGGCAGTCCATCAGCAGAGTCCCTGAACAGGCAGCAGGTTTTCCAAGCAGTCAAGTGAGCCAGGGCTGTTCGGACGGCGGGCTGGGCAGGGCTGGCTGAGAAGTGAGGGTCGCGGAGAAACAGAGAGAACAGGTATAAAGGGGATAACTCATGACAAGTCAGGTGACATTCCTGGTAAACCGGCTGGTAAGAGGCCTCAGCCCCCGGGAAACACTTGCTGGCGTGATCACTGGGATGCAGACAGGTGGGGGAGCCGCCGGGAGCACGCACACAACCGACGGCTCGCAGATCTAACTGAAGCCTCTGCCAAAAGGCCTACTTAGGAGACCTACGTGCTGTCTTTTCATGGCTAATTCCAGAGACTGCTTCCTGACATCGCTCACTGCTACCTAACTCCCAGAAAACAGAAAATTAACCTGAAGGACTCATTCTTGCCCCCAGAGCTGCCTTTTAGACCCTTCTCAGCTCAGCTCTCATAGAAACCTCTTTCTAGTCCGTGAACACCCACAGACACAGGGAGGCTGCGAGGGAAGTGTAAACGGGGAGATCAGCAGAGCTGTCTAAACCTCCTGTGTCCACGGCGCCACCATTAGCTGCGAGCACACCGCGTGAACTGACCACAGAGAAGCGCAAGGCAAAGACGACGGAGCAGGTTACTGGGGAGGTGGTGATGCAGTGATTAAAAACAGAGGGTTTGGGATCAAAGGGTGATCTGGGGCCCAGATGTGACCTCGGTAAAAACCGCGGGGCCCTCCAGCAGGCCTCTCTGCTCACAGAAGGCAGATGGTGTCTCAAAGGACAGCGCTCAGAGCAGGGGTGGCCAACGTCTTCCGCCAAGCTGAGAGGGCAGAGGCCCTAGCTGGGTCGGGAACCACTCCATGTGCTGTGGGTGCCGCTGCCACAAACGCAGCCGCGGGGGTACGTGAAGGAAGGAGCAGGCCGGTGTCCGATCGCTGCTCCTCCACGCTGATATCTCGTCCGTAAAACAGTCTTCCCCTTTGGATATTTTTCAGTCATTCACAACACAAGAGCCATTCTTACACCGGGGACACACGAGAATAGAGGGCAGGTGGCTGTCTGCCAGCCTCGACAGAGCACGTGCCCGCACAAACAGGCGTCGTCAGAGCTGAAAGGGTCAGGCCGCAGTGCCCCATCCTGCAGGCCACCAACGGCATGGCCACCAGATGCACCAGATGTTCCCCCTGCCTGCCAGAGCTGTCCCCAGCCCCCGGGGCAGCTCGGACACTCCAGGACATGAATTTTGACTCTTACATCGAGCTTATGTAACAGTCCATTTTGAAAGTTCTGCTGCACAAAAAACTGCCTCACAGATTTAGAATTCTCTCTTAATATGTACCCATCAGCCCCGAGGTCAGCACTGCAGATCCACTCTAGCTGAAGACACAATACTCCCCGTCAACTCTGCACTTGGGACTGCAGCACCGCTCCCCTTCCCGCGACTTAAGTCTTCGCCAGCTGCTCGTGGCTTGACCAGCTCGACTCCGCCCCGACTCCTGACGCTGGGCACCTTGCAGACACTCACTGGAGAGCGCTGCTGTCCAACCCTCCTGGAAAGTGCTGCCACTAAAAACGGCCGGACTGCGGTCGTGAAGTCAACAGCAACACCCATGGAGCCATTCTTACACCAAAAACAGTGAAAAGCTACAGAAAAAAGGGTACAAAATGCATGAAAGATGGGCTACTGTGCCAATAATCATCTTTTTTTAAGGAGAGGTGTGGCAGGAGTGAAGGTGAGCAGGCAGGCAGAGGGAGGAGGAAGAGGGCCTTTATTTTATTTAGTTGCTCATCTTGGTTGTTTCCCAGCCCCATGTCACAAACCCAGGTCCTTGGGAACACGTGGGCCTCGTCTGCTAGGCAACCAGAGCAGGCTGGGATGGCATCTTAGCAGATGTTTCCTGTCTGCAAATAACCCGAGCGTGTTTCACGGGGTCAACAAGTGTTATGTATTTGTTCCAAACTTGATTTGATCCACAGGAGCTAAGAACCGTGACACCTTTGTCTCCAAACTATACATACTGTGAACTGTCCCCCACCGCCAGTTACTTGACGCACTGCGGTCATCTCATGACAATAAAGAAGGTTCGCCTTAAGGATCACCACGCGGTGTGTATCCTGGTGGAGTAGCAGTTGAGTCAGCCACCTCTGAAGGAGCACAGTCCATACCTCCCACGGACCTGGGTTCGTGTCCTGGGTCCGGGAGCAACACCAGTGTGAACTAAAGAAAAATAAAATGAAGTGCTTCCTCCTCCTCTCTCTTCTTCCTGCCTACTCACCTTCACTCCTGCTGCACCTTTCCTAACAAAAAAATTCTAGTGACCGCTGACCATTTTCTGTACCAAATATTCTAAGTGAGGGTTTCTAACAGTCTGTTTTTAATATTTTGTTTTTATAACTAATGTCACGAAAAGTTTTCACTTACCCCAACTCTTTGGATAAATTCCCAAAAATGAAATTCTTTTAATATTTTGGAGAAGCTTTTATATTAAGGATAGTAACCCTTCACCATAGACATTTCTAATATTTTCCCCAACCTGCCTCCCTCGGAACCGCAAGCAAAGGTCCTCTAACAGGCGTCTGGCTGTGGCCACACTCCAAGTCTCTGCAGACAACCCCTTCCCGGCTTAGAGCTTTAGAATCGTGGCCCGCAACCCTTCCCCACATACCCACCTCGAAGATGTTCAAGTATTTCCCTCAATATTTTTCTAATAATTCTGCTTTAATTCTTTTAAAGAAGAGGAAATAGCGTTTTGAACTACTAAATAAAAATAAAGCGCGTCTTCCTCCTCTCCTCCTGACTGCCTGCCCACTCACCTTCATTGCTGCCGTACCTTTCCTTTAAAAAGAAACACAAATTTAAACTTACTTTCTACAAAAAGAAATATGTTACTCACAAAAAGAGGGAATTTATAAAGATCCTGACTTTTGTCCATGAACCTCTGTCGCTGTCGGATGCACCTTTGTCTTTGCTGCCCAGTCATTACCTAACACATGGTGGCTGAAATCCATGACTTCTGTAGGAGCCCAGAAGCAGAGTTTCACTGAAGCGGCCTGAGCTTATTTTGGCTCAGCAGCCAGAACGAAGAGCTTAATTGCAGGCCTGGCCCACAGCCAGGCCAGACACCTTTCCCTTGCGCGGGCCTCTCCAAGGGAGGAGGAGGTTTCGGATGCGACGCAGGTGCGCCTGGAGCTGGGGCCCTCCCACTGTCCCAGCTTCCTGCCCCGTGACTCTCGGCCACGGGATAATAAGCAGGAAAGATGAGGGTGGAAGAGAGGAGCCGACTGTCTAATCACAGTTATTCATCATGAGGCTGGTTCCTCCTCCTTCCAGATGACCCAGTTACCCCAAGCTGTCTCCCAAGAATGTTTGCAATTTTCCAGCAGGCCGTGTTACAAAGCTCCCGTTACTTATTGTCACCTTCTCAGGGTTTATCCATGTGACCTGCGCCTGCTTGTAATGCTACACACACGTGTCAAAACAAAGAACAGTCAAACAATTTTGCTCCACCATCAAATTCCTCCCCTCCCAGGCCCATCTGTCTTGGCCCCACGGGTCTCTCGGTTCTGAGCTCGGCAGCTCCCTGTGACTTATGGGTCAGAAGCTGTCGGAGCTACTGCTGTTTGCCGGAACTTAACAGGGTCAACCCATTTCTCACATATGAAACAAATTTTACACTAATTCAAACTGCTGCTGAACCTCACACTACCATGAGGCAGATCTACCACATGTCCTGCGTCGCGGCTGAGCTGCTCAGGTGGAAACCAGCACGCGGTTTAAAGCCAGTTCCGCAGCCCTGCGCCCGGCTGGCAGCCGATGCCGCGCAGCCAGCTCAGGCCGGGGGGCAGACTGGAGCCCCAGCTGTCTTGTGGCGAGCACACCAGTCCCCTCGGCCAGCTTACACTTCCTCCTCCCCATCGGTGCCTGCTTTCCAGGCACCTGGGAGCTTGTTAGACAAGCTGACTGGGTCCCATCCACCGGCAGGATCGTCAGCATCCATCTAACAAGGCTCCAGGGGATCTGTCCAGAGTCAGGTTCTGAGAGGTACCCAAATAAACATGATTTAGAATCTCTCTATTTTAAAAACAATTCTCAAATGTTCCCGTATCACCCTGCAACTACTGAGCCCTTTCCTGCCTCCACACTGAAACTTCTTGAAGCCGTGTTCCAAGCTAGTTTTCAGCTCCGCCGAGTCAGCGAGAGGGGTCACCCTCCAACACCTGCTACCCTGAGACCAAGAGATGCTCTTGGCAGCCCTCTCCCCGGCCCTTCAACAGCACTCTCCCCAGCTGACGACCCCTTCAGAGCTGCCCTCTCCACGACCCAGGCCAATAGCTGGGAGCCAACACTTTCACTTGGTTGTCTGATGTCCACTCTGAACTTCAAAGCAGGCAGGGCCTGGTGGCTCAGGTGCTTGCTCAGCCTGTGGTGGGGTGGAGACCAGGTAAGCCCCAGGCCCGGGTTTGGGACCGAAACAAATAAACAAGTAAAAGTTCTCCTTTTCCATTTCTTTCTTCCTTCCTTCCAAAAATGTACCTTCCTCCTCTTCCTTCCTCTCTTGGGGGGGAAATAAAAAAGGATGAACCCTGGTGGAATAGGGGCTAGATCAACTGTCTCCCAAGGAGTGCTGACCACATACCTCTGGATTCAAGCCTGGGTCTGGGGGAGAACAACCAGTGTGAATGATTAAATAAACAGAAAATGGAGCGCTGCTTCCTCCTCTCCCTGCCTGCCTACTCACCTTCATTCCCGCTTGCACTTCTCCTTAAAGAAATAAAAGAAATAAAATCACATCCCTTTACTTCCTGCATTGTTCAAAGGCTTTCCCACTGACTGAGGAGAAACCCAAACATTTTTCGTAGTGTGGTAACTGTAAGATGCAGTGTCCACATCAGGGTGCTTCTGGAAGCCCAAGAAAGCCCTAGTCAGACAGAAGGCAGTCAGCGCTGCTAGCAGACCCTGTCCTGGGCAGGCAGGCACATGCCTCTCCCACCACCTTGCTCCCGGGCGTTCAGCTGCAGTCACCCCACCCCAGCCCGGGGCTCTGCCCGCGCTCTTGTACACCCCATTACCCAGGTCTTCCTTCACACACCTGCCGCTTCTCAGCCTTCAGGTGTCACTGGCCAAAGCCTCCCGCGACTACCCCAAGCCAAAGAGTCCTCTCATCATAGGTCCAGAATTTGCTTACTCACCAGTTCACTGTGTCCCTGCAACAGCATAAAAGCTGTCTCCCAGAACTTGCTCATCACCAAGCAGTGTCTCGCTCAAAGTATGTATTTGGCAAATGCCTGTTAAAAAACTGATGCCTGCAAGGTGTTCATTTCTGGAACCCATTCCATAGATATCTTAGCAACAACAGCTGGACACTTTAGAGAAGAACTCTAAATGCTGTGCCACAGAAGGGCTGTGATGGGGGAAACACGGGCGCGCCTGGGTCTGGCTCTTTCTCAACTCCATCTTTCGGTGTCCCCGCAACAGGCTACAGACCCTCACAGTGACCAGCTAGGAGGTGCTGGCCCTGACCAGGCTCATGTAGCCTCGCCGTGGGACCCCCGAAGAGCCAGTCTTATTCCTGGTCAGCACACCCCGAGAGGCTACTCTGGGCCAGTGCGAAGCAGCCAGCCACAAGGTTGGAGCTCAAGTCCCTGGTTCTCTGACCTGTGCTGGGAAAGTGAGAGGCAGACCCGTAAGGGGGCCAAGCAGGAGAGGAAGACAGGCCCCAAGGCCAACTCTTAAATCGTTTGCAATCCTGGCTTTCTCTAAGAAACCTACCACTTAGTCCGGGCATTAAAAAAAAAAGGCCAGAGTCCACCTCACTACACTTCCAGCATGGGCGGGCCTCTAACTAGCTTGGGTCAATGGCAAGCAGCAAAGGTGACAAGTGTGTGACTTTTGAACCTGGCTTAACAAGCTCAGTGACTTTGTGCCCACCCTTTTGTAACTCAGCCGCCACCAGAGTCCAGAGCTAGCCTTCTGGGGAGACATCTGGAAAAGAGGCATCCTGGCTAAAAGCCCAGGCGGATGGGGCCATCCGGGAAGCGGACCCAGACCACCTGCGGGGCGGACAGGCACAAGTCCGCACAGCGCGAGGCACAAGTCCGCACAGCGCCGCGCAGAGGGGAAGGCGCTCCGGGGCCCAGCCTGCCTGACCGCGGTACGGTTCTGTGTTAAGTCATTAAACTTGGATCGCTGTTTTGTACAGCAGATAACTCACATAAGGTTGTGACTTTCTTTTTTCCCTGCAGGATGCACGTTGGGTAAGTCCGAGTTCCTCGGCCTTGGCACTGCTGCCATCCAGGGCCGGCTAGCCGTCTGCACCAAGCAGCACCCACAGAGCGCCCCAGGCTGTGACAGCCCCAAATGAAGCCAGACAAGCAACGCTGGAGATCAGGAAGAGTGGGGCTGCCTGCCTCTGGGGCCTTCGAAGCACCCTGCTCCTTCTCTTTACTTCTGATCTGGGCTGGACCATGTGTCCTTCCTTCTCACTGGTCCCCAAGGGGCAGTTGTTGGAATGGACACCGGCAGTAGCCTCTACTTACTCTAGTAGAAACTACCCACAAAGAACATAAAGAGCCTCCAGGGCCCCTCCAGCTCAGTGCCTGCCCCCAACACTCAGAGCCGAGATGCCAAGGGCTCCAAAGACCACAGAAGACAGAGCTGCCTAAAACCAGACGCTTTGAGTCCAGCAGGTTTAAGAACCAGGCGCGTGTGTGTGCGCGTGCGTGTGTGTAAATTTGTTTACATATGGATTTATAGACGTAAACTACATACATGTAAAATTCTTTTTCCTCTCTTCCTAACTGCCTATGTCTACTCACCTTCATTCCTGCCTGCATCTTTTCTTTAAAATGTTTTTATTAGCCCAGAGGTATAGCTACTATATAAGTAACTACATGGTGTCACCCTTCTCAAATGGAAGGAACCAAAGATGAGGCCCAACTGACTTGTAACATTCACCTCATCTTCAAAGCTTGTACTATTGTCTTCGAAGAAGTGAGTAAATTTACATCTGTGAACAAGTGTTTGGCTGGAAAAGTTGCTGCTTCAAAGCCCTTCTTTCCAAGCCAAAGGGACAATCGTAAAGAAGCCACTCAGCAGTTTGGTGTCTCCCTCAACACATCAGGTGTAAATTCTGGGCCACGTGTTGGTCAGTTAGCGCCCCAACAGTGCAAGGCCAGGAGCTCCTGCATCCCCAACCCCAGTGACCCCTCGAGTTTCTCTGGGTCTACCGCAGCCAGCCTCACACGAGCTGTTGAGGATGACGAGCCTCACCAATGACACCCCCATCCAGTTCCAGGACAGCCATGGAGAAGTTCATTCTGCGCGTTCACAGGCCTCCACCCCACCGGCCTAGCAGCAGCAGCCCCACGTGGGACATCTCAAGTCCCGTCTGCAGCCTCAGCTCATGGATGGGCAATGGACACTTCAGAGAGTCTGACTCAGTGGGAGAGCTAACCCGGCCCACTGAAAGACACCCTGGTTCCCACCACCCCGCTCAGAGCTAAGCAGAGACCCCTCAAGGTAGTAACATCAATCAACGTGCTCAGGAGCAGCAGAGGAGCCCAGAATAGGCTTTTCTTAGCAGCGACACCAAAGCCTACAGGAAGGAGACTCAGTGAAAGAGGAAGGGGGTGTGGGAGACAGGCGGATAGTGGACGAACGAGTCACAGTCAGGAAGGCTGGGCTAGAGACAGAAACGCATCCTCGGAACTCCAGACAGCATGCAAAGCAGGCAAGCGGGGTTGGAAACAGACCTCGTCTGCTCCAGAGAACCTGAGAAAAGAGGAGCCTGCGCGCAGGACAGGAATGCTGGGCGCCTGCAGGCATGCGGCAGTGAAGAGATGATTTAGGGCACACGCGGGTAGGAGAAGCAGGGGAGAAGACAAGCTTTAAGACGGTGCCGGTGATGAACTGAGTTCAAAGCCAAAAGGCAGGCTCTGTTGCAAACAGAAAATGAGCTCTTACCTCTTTACAAGCAGAGGCAGAGGTGCTCACAGACTAGAGGAGACATGAGAGGGACAGAGACGTCTAGTGGCTTTTCTACCCCTGGTGCCCACTGACCTGAGAAGGCCAGCTCTAGTCCTAAACTTTGGTCCTGCAAGACATCCAGACTAAGAGGCATTACCTTTTCTATTTAAGTCCTCCCTAGCATTTCTTTAACATGCAGCCAAAACTGCTTTCACAAGCTTGGCGGGAAGGGAAGGTAACCACGGCAGCCAGGTGGCCAGGAATGCGAGAACAGGCTCTTCGGCCGTGAGTTAAAGCCCTGAAAACGCATGTCCGCCTGGACCTATCTGTGTGACTTTATTTGGAAAAAGTCTTTGCAGGTATAATTAACTGAAAATGAGGTCAAACAAGACTGGGTGGCCCACTCACGACTGGCGTCCTTGTCGGCCCGGGGACAGGGAGGCGGGCGGGGAGCAGAGGCAGGCTGTGCACTGCTGCAGCCCCAGAGGCTGGCAGAGGCAGGAGGGCCCTTCGCCTAGAGCGGCGGGAGGAGCTGCCCGCCGACACCTAGTTCGCACGGGCCTCAGGAGCCGTGAGAGAACCCGTCTCTGCGGTGTTCAGCCGTGTTTGTGACGGCAGCCACGGAAAACCAATTTCAGAGGTGGGAAGAAGGCCCGAGTCCCTAAGACTGCAGCCACAGAGAGAAGGAAGCCTGGGCTGGCTTGGAGGGGCACCGAGAGGAGGGGTCCGCACGCCACGCGAAGCAGGAGGCTACACCCTGCACGCGCACCTCGCGGTCGACAGAGGCACCAAAGAACGGGCTCGAGGCCGCACAGTCAAGGACTGGTAGGACCAGGAAGCCCGAGATTCACTGCGGGCAGGGTTAAGTCGGGTAAGCCCAGTCATGACTGGAGGCCGACTACAAGGAGCCCTAAAGAAACTAAAGACGAAACTGTCGCGGGTGACGTTTTCAAGTGGGAGACCCTCCGCCTGAGAATGCACACAGGAGGCAGATGCGCACGAGTCTCCTGAGGGCAGAGAAAGGGAGAGGAGCACCGCACAAAGTCCGGCGTGAACGGGCTCTTGGAGGCAACCCGGTCAAGTTCCAGCATGAGCGCTGCTGACTGCTGGCTGTGACCTTGCTCGGTTACATGCCCCCTACTGCCCAGCCACCTGTGACGGAGGGTGATGACAGTGCCTGCTCAGCACCGACGGCAGCCAGAACGCAACCTCTGCAGCACGCCCGGCTAGGAGCATAAGGCCATCAAGAGGGCAAAATGCAAGCCCACGGCTACCCAGGGAGTGCCAGGTGGAAGCCGGAGGGCCGCAGTTCGAAGGGATTATCTCAACAGGGAAACCTTAAAGTGCCTCTCCACACACTGTGTACTTACAGTGGAGGCCAAGTGGGCTGGCATTAATGTCCCGGGACCCCGCCGCAGTGTCCGGGGCAGGCCTGCTGGGGCTTCTCCCGGGGCCCAGAACGCTCGTCAGAGCTGCTGGGTTCTCTTGGCTCTGCTCATGGAGAATGAGTCCACAGCGGCCTCCTCTGTCAGCACTGCCTCCCAGCTGGGCGCTGGCACCCAGCTCCGCAGGTCGAGCTAAAGCCTCTTCCCAGTATCACGTGAGCACACATGCTCCTACCTCTCACTCCTGACAATGCTCCAGCGACTCCATCGACACCAAAGCAGAGCAGAGCCTCCTGTGCCCCGACGCTCATCCTCTGGGAGTCCCGCTCCCAAAGCTCTCTCCCCCAGGCTGACACTGTCCTCATACTCTCCTGGCTTCAGACCACCCTTCCGGCCGCCCTGGATTCTGCCTCAAGGCCTCTTCTCAAACTGAGTCAGTGGGTCATCAGGCTGCAGAGGTTCTCTGGGTCTTCCTCCCAGAAAAATGCACCCCCATGCCCACAAGGCTGCACATCAGACAAGCTGCCTGTTCCCAGCAGAGGGTCCTGCTCCTTAGGGCACCTGGAGTCAAGGCCCCCACCGCACTCCAACTCAGGGCTGCTCGGATGGCTGTGTTCCCGGGGCCGCTTCATATTCTCAATTACTGAGGAGCCAAGGGAATTCTGCTTATGTGGGGTGTATCTACGGATATTCACAATGTTTGAAGTTAAAAAATTTAAAAATGTTTAGTAAGCCTATTATGAGTTACTATAAATAACATTTCTTCAAAAAATAACGAGAAAAACTACTTTTTGATTAAGAGCAACAGTATTTTAGACTTTAGCACACAGCTGCTTCTGCCCTCGATCTGTGTATCTTGTTTTGGTCAAAACATACAAGGAAAATTCAGTCTTAAACTGTATCGAAACTCCACAGATGCAAAGTTCATTAAATGACAGATCCAGTCCACCCTAGCGGTTTAGTGGGAAAGTCCGTCAGGGTGACCCACACCCCCAAGGGAAAGGGGGTGGGGAGGGACACACGGCCAAGATGAACAACGAAGAGGAAGCAAATGCTGCTTCCTCCTCTCCTCTCCTCTCCCCTCCTCTCCTCTCCTCCTCCTGCCCTTTCCTTCAGAACGGCTTTCTCCACGGCTGACGGTACGTGGGCTGCGAAGCAACGGAGTAAGCGCTGGTACTGCCAGACTGAGCTCCAGGGACTTTCCTGCTTTCCTGTGTTCCAAACGGATCTTTCGCCATGTGAGTTAACAGCACCACTTGGAAGTTGTTAGGAAATATGGGAAGTCATTTGGAAAATATCAGTTCACTAAGTAGATCTCCCCAATGTCGACACATTTCATTATATAACATGAAAAAAGAAACATTTCATTAGCTCACGCTATCGTGTAAGAAAAACCTGTTAAGAACTGGGAAGCCGTCGAGCTCACAGTAGTAGAATCAAGTTTTCCAAATCTTCATTTCCATCTGAAAGCCCAGGTTTCATCACTGCCAACAATGCTGTCGGTTATTTTCCTTGGAGTATCTGGTTCACGTCCCTCTTTTTGAGACACTGTCTGTCCAAACCCCATCTAAATGGCCATCACTTTCTGTCGCGCGTTGCTTCGAGGCGAACAAGCGCCAACGGCCAATGTGGAAGGCAGCTGGGTGCAGTAAAGTTCACTTCGCCGCTTCATCACGGGCGTCGAGCTGGACTCTTTAACCGCCCAGACGCACGGTGGCGAAGCGCACTGCGGCGGCGCTGGCTACACGGTGCCGACTCCTGCCAGCCACCAGTTGCGCAACCCACCATGCTTTGTACCATCAATGCAAACGCCAGCCAGAGCGCCTCCACCACGACCCCGACTGCAGTCCTGACCTAACGGACACGGGAAGGGGCCCAAAGACCCCCAGGCTCCGGTCATACTCAGAACCCTTGCTTTAAGTGGGGGCCACTCCAATGACTGCCGCCTCCGTGGTCCACCCCTCAGAGCGCCACATTCCCACGGACAAAGGTTGGCACGTAAGCAGATACAGCCTGCTCTGGAGCCTGGAAAGACTGCAGTGAACCCAAGTACCTGTCTTTGCGGGGCCAGCGGCTCGTGGGGGAACTGTACAAGGGCCAGGAGACAGAGGAAGTGAGGAGGGGAGTTAACGAGACCAGGGAAGGCCCTGGGAGCAGCGGTGTCCGCACGAACATGCCTGGAAGAGTGAAGGGAGTGAAAAGTGGCGGGACGGCTGTGTCCTCGGCACACAGGTGGGAAGGCACCCAGACTCCTAAGCCAAACTCGTTCTCTGTGCCACCAAACCACTGCTCCTTCTTTCATAGGCAACTTTATGTCCAGAACAGAAACCTGCAGCCGCCAATTCATTTCTCACCTGACAGTCACCGATCTCCACCACCAGCCAGTTGCCCTCGTCCAGGTGCCCTCCCCTCCACACAGGCTTCTCCTCTGGGGTCTTCCTCGCTGCTCTGAGCATCCTCCATGCTCAGTTACCAAGTGCAGGCCCTGAGCAAGTCACCCTCTCCCTTTAAACCCTCCGGAGGCTTCCAAGAGCCTTCAAGGTAAGATCACGCATTACCAAGACTCTGACCCCTCAGCATCACTGTTTTTTTTCAAAGACGCAGGCAGGCACGAGGTGAGCAGGCAGGCGGGCAGGGATAGAGAGAAGGAAGCATTTATTCTTTTTATTTAGTTGTTCATCTTAGTTGCTCCCCTTGACTCCAGGATGAAAACCCAGGTCCTTGCGTGTATGTGGACTATGCCCAGCCAAGAGCAACAGACCAAACCTCTATGCCACCTGGGCCCACGCATCTTTTTTTTTTTTGAGAGGAAGAGGGAGAATGACATTTGTTTTTTGAGGGAAGAAGAGAAGGAAGCACGTTTTCTTTATTTCCCCACCCCACCTGTACCCTTGGGCTTTATGTGACCTGCATCCCTGCATCCCGGTCGCCAGCTAGACGCATGAGGAAACCAGGGCACATCTTAGCGTCCTTTCTTACCGTTCTCGAGCCCCTTGGAATTTCTGTCCCTGGGTAAGCCATGCTGTCCTGCATTCAGTGCTGAACTCCTAAGTACCTAGTCCACACCAGACACTATCCTGTGAGTGAGGAAGGCCAACTGGTGGCTGAGGACACTGTCTCCTCGACCCGGAAGGCTCTTTCCTTCCTCTACCAGCTACTGCCTGCCAGACAGACTCCAAGCAGAGCCTTCCAGTCTCAACTTAAAACAGATGTTTTCCTGAGAACACGCCACTAAACTCTAGAAGAGGCTGGGCCGTGCAACCCTTGCTGGCGCACTCTGCTCCGTCTCTGCTTGTCCAGCCCGACTGAAGTGCAGATTGAGCCCTGGACCACGGCTCCAGCCGCGGAGAAGGTGCCGAGCGGCATCTGTTAAACGAGCCTCCAGTTACAGTATTTCTAAGACTATAAGACAAATATGTCATCATGGTTGTCACTAGCTGGTGAATCAAGAGACACACACGAAAAAGCTTTGTGAAATCTGAAAAAAAATTCAGCATCATAAAGGGAGAGCAGGTGGGAACTCTAGAAAACAAGTACTCATTTTACTACTCGTTTTCAAAATCGTTTACAGCATTAGAAGTACTCTGTGGCCCTGGAGGCAGAGAGGCTGGAGTGTGGAGCGTGGACCACGGACCCATGTTCTCCATTGGGGGGGGGCAGAGGGGGGCGGGCAAAATAAATAAATTAATAACACTTCTTCCTCCTCTTCCCTCCTTTCCAAAAACAAATAAAATCAAAGGACCTTCTGAGGGTAAAGAGCCTTTTGGGAAAAGAAAAGAATGTGGAAGACTCAGCAGAAAGTGAGGTAGGATGTAAGTAAGTGACAGGAATTTACAAAGACCCCGAATACTGCAACGAGAAAGAAAGAACAAATCTTGGTATGTTGTCTTCTTGTAACAGAAACTGACAAGGTCACAGTTCAAGAGGTTTGTGCGAAGCAGGGCCCCTAGCAGGGCCACAGCTAACCTGGGGTCCACCATCTCACCGGACCCTCGCAGCACCCCCCACCCCCACGAGGAGGCTCCACTTTGCCCCTCTTACAAAAAGACACAGGAGTCAAACAACCACACCACTAGCAAAGTGACAGAAGTGGGTTCTAACCTAGCCTTTTTGGACACAAGAGAATTTCTCTTCCTCCCTGGAATTTAAGACTTATTTTAAAGTTCCTAAGCCACTTTTTTAATATCTATCGTAGAGGCTTTAACAACTCTCGTCAAAGTGCCGGGGATTTATTACAGCATTATGAACGACACTTGAACAGGCAGTTGCGAAAATCTGTAATCCCCACGGGGGGAACATTTTATGATTGCCACAGGACTGAGTCAGGAGATACTCAAATATGCGTAAAGATGCAATTACCCACAAGTAAACAAGAAATGCTCAACTAGCACCCTAAGTATTCCAGACCGCACAGGTGAAGAACAAATATATAGTCCCCTTGATAAAATGCTCTATTAAGCCTGGAGCAGCAGCCATTAAAGCATAATAACCTTTTATCAATGGCAAAGTAGGTTCAGCTGAATAAACTACTAAGAATTACCTTACATAATATTGACTGGTCTTTTAAATCAGTTTTTTGAAATAGCTTCTTCTCAAAATTTTAATTTAACAAGTCAAATAAGGGATACTTTCACTTGAAGTCCTTTTTAAAAAAAAAAAGCAAGCAACACTGCTCTATAAAACGGGAAGCTTCTCTACCACTGGAAACTGGCCGTAATTTCTTCCAATTACCGCGGCACCTGACGGTAGGCACAGGCAGAGAACAGGAGCTGAAAGCTTCAGAAGCTTTTACATTCCACTAATTCACTGACTGACTCAATGTCTACACCTGTAGAAGGCATACATACGTGTGTGTGTGTGTGTGTGTGTGTGTGTGTGTGTGTGTGTGTGTTTGGTAAAGAAAGGGTGCAGGCAGGAAGAGAGGAAGAAACATGTATTTATTTTATTTAGCTGGTTCGTCTCAGTTGTGCCCCTCAGCCCCAGGTTTTGAGCCTGGTCCATGGGATGCATGTGGACCATGCCGGCAGCCTTGCCCGCTAGGCCACCCGGGCACACCAACTGACCGTATTTCTTTTTTCTTTCTCTTTTTCGAGAAAAGGTACAGGCAGGAATGTAAGTGAACAGGTGAGTAGTCAAAGAGAAAGAGAGAAAGAGGAGAAAGAGGCCTCTTCACTTTATTTTTATTTAGTGTCCACACTGGTTGCTGCCCCCCAGGCCCAGGACTCGAATCCAGGGGTGTGTTGCTTACGCCTCCAGAGGTGACCGACTTAACCGCTGCTCCAACTGGGAACGCCGATTGCCTGCATTTCTCACGTTAGAGTTCTGGAACAAAGCTCATGGCTCCACAAGCAGCGGCGCTCCATCCTGCTGCACAGCTGTCAGTGGGGCGCTGCCCCGACGACAGACACACCCCACGGCGGTGCAGCTCTGCTGGCCGTGCAAAACCCCGCGTTGTCTCTGGACTGTTTCTTCCAATAATGCCACCTATTCCATTTTGTCTAGTATTTATCTGACTTGCTTGTTTTTGTTGTTGTTTTATTTTTTAACTACTTTTTTTTAATTTAGTGGCTCATCTTGGTTGTTCCTCCCAGGACCCCAGGACACAAATCCAGGTGCTTGGGGTGCATGTGGACTGCATTTGGTGGGAGGCAGCTGATCTAACTGCACCTCCACCAGGGAGCATCTGATTTCAGTTTTAATGTAAAGACCTTTCCCTTCATTCTGTGTTCATTAAACCCAATACTTAACTGTCTCACCATTTTTATCACTGAATGCAAAGCTATAATCAGAATTTATACCAGTTTTAAAAAAAATCCTAAAACTCGTCCTTCAAAGCCTCACTAGACTTATAATAAATGAGTTTCAAAATAACATGGCATGCCATATGGTCAAAACCAGATAATAAAATTGAGATTATCTGCTACCAATCCACTAAGGCTAAAAAGCCAGTCTTCTGTGAGCAGTGAGAATTTAATCCAATTCAGAGAGCACCATGAGCCGCATCGGTCAGTCTCTAGTACCTGCGCCGGCTGCTCGCCTTCTAAAACAGAATCAATGTTCTTCGTTAACATAGTATCAACTAAAAAACCAGCTTCTGGGAGGAATGTCTACAGACATCCTGAAGATTCTGAAGGCTATTTGTAGAAATACAACTTCTCCAGTCAGACCAATGGACAACAGACATACCTTTAGCAAAATAAAAGTGTAAACAGTCACTCTTTATTAAATCTGTCTATTTTTCTCAATGTTCAATGGAGGTCCAGCCATGTGATCCAAGTTCTGAAATCAAAGTCACTAGGCATGAAGATCTGAAAAGAGGTCTCACTATTTTAAAAACTGCATCATTCTGCAAACTTCTGGGAGTCCTTTTTCTCTCTTTTGAGATTAAAATTAAATGAGGAAACTGCGGCAGCTCCGCCACCCCCCCAAACAGAAATCCAGACAGCAGTGATAAAATCTTCATTAAGGTGTTACTAAAGGATATTCTGTTTATTTTGTGTGTGTGTGTGTGGTTGTTGTTTCATTTTGCTTTAAGCAAAGGAGCAGGCAGGAATGAAAGCAGGCAGGCAGGCAGGCAGGCAGGCAGAGAGGAGGAAGACGCACCCTCATTTGATTTTTATTTTGGCTGTTCACACTGGCGGGTTCCCCCAGGGACTGCAAACCAGGGGAATGTGGCGTGCACTCCTCTGAAGGCTACTGATCTAACCGCGGTTCCCCGGGGCACACCTGTTTAGTATTTTTCTGATGAGATAAAAATACAGTTCTGCTGTAAACTCCCCCAACAGCAGGAGGGCTAATTTTGTCCAGGGGGTGTTTGTTGAACAGCGCCAGTTATGGCTGGTGACTCCCTCCACAAGCGTGCCTTCTGAACCAACCCGGCAGAGGATGAGTGCAGCCCTAACCCTGGCCTGGACTCACCAGCCTGCAGCAGGCACTGCGAACAAGGGACCTGGGCGTGGGGGGCACGGGTCAATCACAAAACTGCATTTTTCTAAACTCTCATCTCAGAAAAATCTATACTGTTACAATACCTGTGAATCCAAAGCAGTTGCCCTGGGGTCGGAACAGAGCCCCACAACTGCAGGAAGGCGCCCCCAGGGTCTGCCCCAACCCTCCCCGGGCACACCCTGCACACAGCTCTAAGTGCTACAAAGTGCAAACCAAATGCTCTTCCACTCAGCCCTGCCCCTCTGCAGGCGCTCAGACCAGCTCCCAAGTTGGTGGCCCCAGCTCTGTCCCTGACACACACACCCAGTATTACTAAGGAAGCAAAAAAGGAACTGCCTGTTCACTTTCTTTTTGCAACACACTTTCCGGAAGAATCCAGAATAGACTATTCCTTAATAGAATGCAAATGAAAACCTCACTTTCAAATAAATAACCTCTCCACTCGACAAAAAAGCTTCAAATTAGAAAGCTAAGAAGTCCTGAGGAAATCTTATTGATAATAATGCTCTAAAGACCTTACTGAGAATCGAGAGTAGAAAGGAAATTCTCACCAAGTGAACACTTCCATTTATTTACGTGCTAACCATGAAAAATCACCTCTATATGTTCTTAGTTAACGATTAACTTCGTGAGCAATTGCTTAATCACCAAATATTGATTAGTGATAGAATCTGATATATTCACTGTATATAATCAGACAGCAAAACGAAAATGTAAAATACTCCCCACATGAAAAGTGCAGGTTAAAATGTTTACATTTTCTTATCCATAAACTCAGTAGGAGTCCACCAACTTGGTTCCCAAAATGAAAATCCACACCTTGTTTTTCAGTAAACGACTCTTGTTCCCAACTAGCGGCTTCCATGCAGGGGCCTGAGCTGAAGCCGCTGCGCGCTCACCTTGTAGCTCAGAGGACACGGCGGCGTCTGGGAGACGCTCGAACCCGACAGCGACTCGAGAGGCGCCTTCGCCCGCCGGGCTGCGGGCAGCGCGGCCGGCGTCCAGCCGCCCTCTCCGGGCCCGCACCGCCGAGGGGCGCGGGCGGGCGGACAAAGGCGGCGGCGGCGCGCCATCTTGGAGCGGCCTGGACGCCGAGCCCATTCATTCGCGCCGCGCCGCGCCGGGGCGGGAGCCGGACAGGGCCAGGGGCCGGGGCGGGAGCCGGAGCGGGGAGAGGGCCCGGGGCCGGGGGGCGCCGCCGCCGCCCGCCGCCCGCGACGCGCCGAGCTGCAGAGCGCGCTGCCCGCCGCACCTTTGTTTCGGCCCCGGCCGCTCCTTTCTGTCCCCTCCGCCTCGCGTCGTCGCCGGACCCTCCTTCCGAGTCGCAGGAGCGGCGCCTCCCTGCCCGAGCGACAGGGCCCCCAAATCGCTGCCGCGCGAACCCCGCCGCGCCTTTGTTCTCGCCGCCCGAGCCCGCCGCCCGGAGACCCGGCGCAGCGCTCGTCGCCGGGGCGGGACTGCACCCCAGTCCCCGGGCACCGAGACCCCAGACGCTGAGCCCCAAACCGCGCCCCCTGCAGCCGGGGCGCAATCCTCGGCCTCACGCGCGGACGCCGCCCCGGCCCTCCCCACCGGCGACCCACGGGCGGGACCCCGGCCCCGGCCCCGGCCCCGGCCCCGGCCCCGGCCCCGCAGTCGCCGCAATCGCCCCGCTCCGGCACCGGCCGGCGACGTCGGCCCGGCTCGCGCGCACCAGGAGCCCAGAGCCCGAAGCCCGAAGCCCGGCTCGCGGGCCTGCGCCCGGGGCCCAGGACCCAGGACCTCCAAGCCCGACCTCGGGACCCCGGGCCCGGCCCTCCCGCAGGGCCACGGCCGACCGCGCCCAGGCGGGGCAGGAAGGCCCGCGCCCGCGCTGGGAGCGGGGCCGGCAGCGGGGGCCCGGGGCCGGGACGGAGGCCGCACCGCACCCGCTCGGGGCCGCGCCGGGCAGGGTAGGCCCCACCGCCGCGCTCACCTCGGCGCCGCGTCCCGGCCTGACGCGCCCGCCGGCCGCCGCCCAGCCGCTGGGACGCCGCTCCGGGAGGATGTCGCGCTCGGGCCGCCGCGGGCGCTGCGGGCAGGTCGCCGGCGAGGCTCGCTCCGCTCCCGCGACGGCTGCTCCGCTCCGCGCCCGCTCCGCTCCGCGCCGCCGCCGTCCGCCCCTCAGACGCCTCCAGCCATCGAGATGGGCGCGGCGGCCCCTGCGCTGCTCGGGAAACCCCGCGGCCGCGTCACCGCGCACGCCGCGCACGGCCTCCCGAGCGCGTGCGCGAGCGGCTTAAAGGGGCCGCGGTGCGGGAGCCGCGGCGGGCGGGGCCGGGCCAGGCCAGGCCAAGAGTGGGGCGGCCCTGCTGCTGGTGTCTCGGCTTCTTGCACCTGTGAGCGAACGGAGCTAGGGGACTTGTGCAGGTGCAAGCGTGCACACACACACGGACACGCAGTACCCCTGCACCCCACCTACGCATGGTAGCCCACACTGACACTCTGCACCCCACACAAGCACCCCTCACACGCCCCACATACTTCACTCCCTGCACACCCACACATCCCTTACCCGCCCAGTCCACTCTGCCGGATTCAGCGAGGTTTCCTCAGGACCACCCCCCCTCCCCTTCCCCTGTACCCCAGCACCTCCTCTGCACCGCCCCCTCTTCAGCGTTGACACCCAGTTAAGGTGGGGAAGTTCTGTGAGTGCCAAGTGTCGGCAGGAAGGCCTGGGGTTAAGCCCTGGCACTGCTGTGGGCGTGGCCCCTGTGCAGGACTCTGCAGGGAGAGCTGGGCGGCCTGCGGGTGCACTGACCGCTCGTGGGGGTTGGGGGGTGAGGGCCCTGTGTCCTCAGGAACCCCAGTGTGAAACCCCTGACTCCCCTTTCCAGATGTCTGCGTCTCCATGGCTTGTTGGTCAGAACCCACAGTGCCCATCTTAATCCACCACCAGCCCAGCCCCTGACCCTGGCCCCCAGGTGCTTTCCAGACCCAATCCAGGCCCTTCTCCTCCAGGACCGAAGCACCCACATCAGCTGTCCTGCATGAGCCCCTGACACCCCTTGCCCCTCCTCATTACTCATTATTAGCTGCAGTGAACCCCTCTCTTCTTCGGGGCAGTTAACAGAAGCTTGGAGAAAAACAACCCACGCTGCCTCCAGCAGGAACCCTGCTTCTCACCCTTGGGGGCTGCTCCCCCTCTTTCTACCCCACTGTGCTGTCCCCTCTGGGACCCTCCTAATTCCTGGCAGGAGGTAGAGCCCAGGCCTGCACTCTCCCAGCCCCAGTTCTGCTCCCCACCACACCCCAAAGAGCCTTCTGGTGGGAGCAAATTTAGAAGCCAGGATCCAGGCTTCGGGTGTGCTCATCACTGCTGGTTGTCATGGCTTCTTGTGCCTTTGAGTGGACAGAGCTAGGGACGTGCAGGTGCAAACATACAAGTCCACACACACACACTGACCCCATGAAATCAACCCACCACGCCCTCCTCACCACATGGGCTCTGCCCCACTGTGGCCCCATCCAGCAGGTTGTCCACTTGCTCATCCAAGCAAGGACTGGACATCAACCTCAAGTGGATGCTTCACTGTCCCTGCCCCCTCCAGGCCCCTCTGCCCTCCTCAGGTCAGGACAGGCCTCCTGCCCATGCCCCCTCACCCTTCCCTAGCCTGCTTCTTCACCTTGCAGGCCCTCCCGCCTCTGACCTCCAGAGCCCACCCACAGGTCCTGCCACCCTGCACGTTTGCTTTGGGGTGGGGTGCACTTGGGGGTTGCATGGTCACTGTGTGGAGGAAGGGGAGCCAACTGCCCACTGCAGGAGGGGAAGGGTAGGTCACGCAGAGTGGGAAGGAGGGGCCTTCCAGGCAATGGCCGGCACCATCGGAAACCATAGCCAGACCCCAGACTCAGTGGAGAGGCCTTCCGAATCCCATGGGGCTGAGATCCACCTTCAGTGCTTACCTCAGTCCAGGACCCTGGACCCAGAATGGGGACAGGAGAAGGAGGACATGAAAGCCGGGGAGGGGAGGCAAAGCCAACATCTGAGCCGGACGGCATCCAGGGGGACAAGGACTGGGCACTCTCAGAACCCCATTCCACCCTCCTGGACTCCTGTCCAGCCACAGTGGACCCCAGGCCATAGACCTGACTGGGCAGCAGGGGAACTGGCAGGGCCGGCCCAGGGTCCTGCTGTCTCTGGCCACCATTGGCCTGGTGGAGTTGTCCTTAGAACAGCAGCCAGGACCTGCCCAGCCCGCTGAGGTTCAGGGTACAAGGTCCTGGCAGGGTCGTCCCTGGAACTTGCCCTGTGGCCTGGGCCCTAAATCCTCCTTTATGTGTTTATGGATCTGGCGTGAGAGACAAAGTTGGGGGAGGGGGCAGAGGGGCACAGTGCCCTCATCCCCAGCTCGGTTCCATTGCAGTGTGGGCTACCAGGCCTCACCCCTCTGATGCACACGGACCACAGGGTCCCAGGTGTCCCCTCCCCGCACAGGCCAGCCTCAGGCAGAAGGCCTCGGCCATTCAGGAACCCAAAGAAGCATCAGCTTCCAGCCAGGGCCACCCCCGGAGCAGCGGCATCTTCCCTGGAGACTCTGCCCCTCAGCACCCAGTCCTCCTGCCCTGCAGTTGCAGGGCTGCCAGGGGACCGGGGGCAACCCCCCGACACCCCCCACACCCAGAACCAGGCTTCCCCTGACTTCTCAAGATCCTACGTTTTCTAGGTGCCTGACTCCCAGACGACCTGCGGCCAGAGGACAGGCAGCTGCAGGGCTGAGCAGGGGCGGGCACCAGCCCACCTGGCCTGGTGCCAGACCTCACTAAAGTGCTGGGGAGCACAAGTGCAAAGTCAGGTGTCCCCACCGGCTCTTTAGCAGGAAATGAACTGATAGGAAAGTAGGTCTTCTCAGTCTGAGTTAGCGCCCCATCTCCACCCCACGACTCAGGTCTCACTCCGAGGGTCTCATCTGCAGGGGCCTCGTGTCCCGATCCCATGAAAGGTAGGGCAGTGCCAGCAGCTCCGCAGCACCTTCTCTTGTCCTGGTCGGGCCTGCTGGCCTCCCTTCCGGTGGACAAGCCCGCTGACCCCTGCCCGGAGCCTGAAGACCTGAGGGAGACATGCAGGAGGACCAGGCCGGTGCAGAAAGGCAGACCGGTTAGCCTGCAGGCCTCCCTCATGCCCGGGCCACTCTAGGCTGACCCTCACCCAGTGCCCACTAGGTGCCCAATCCCTGTCCCTGACTCAGTGTCTGCTCTGCCAGGAGAGCTGGGGGACAGGTGTACCGGAAGGAAGGAGGCTGCGGGCAAGTGGCGTGGACAGATCTCTGGAGTGGTTGGAAAGATGACATTTGAGCAAAGCTGGTGGCAGGTGGCTGGGGGGCGGGTGCCTGGGGGGCAGGGAAGGGTCAAGGCTGAGGTGGACAGCAAGGTCTGTGTGCCACAGCTAGGAGGCTGGTGGACAGGCAGAGGACATGCATGGACCTTCGGGAGATCGCAGCCACTGCCCTGGGTGGTAGCATCCTTCCCTCTCTCCTGGG